>PVLD010026737.1:0-21768 GCA_004027595.1 Dinomys branickii | reverse complement strand
TTTTTTCTCTGTCTAGAATATCTTTTAGTGCTTTTTCCAATGCTGGTTTGGCACTCATGAAGTTCTTCAGTTGTTCTTTGTCGTGGAAATATTTTATTTCTCCATTGAATTTGAGGGATAATTTTGCAGGATACATCAGTCTGGGTTGGAAGTTGTTTTGTCTTAGAATCTGTAGTATCTCGCTCCAAGCTCTTCTCACTTTCATGGTTTCCGTTGAGAAATCTGCTGTGATTTTTATGGGCTTTCCTTTATAGGTGATCTGTTTCCTTTCTCTGGCAGCTTTTAATATTGTGTTCTTTTGCTGGATATCTGGGATGTTGATTATTATATGCCTGTGAGTGTTTTTCTTTGTGTTATGGATCATTGGTGTTCTATATGCTTCACTTAACTGAACTTCAGTATCTTTTAGCTTGTTTGGGAAATTTTCTGCTATTATTTCATCAAATATTCCTTTTATATCGTTTGTGACATCTCCTGCTGTTTCACACACTCCTACAATTCGAATATTGCTACGCTTTGCCTCATCTTGCCACTGTTGGATTGACTTTTCTTGTGTGTTTGATGATATCACGAGATTCTTCCTTTCACGCTCATAAGCTGCCATGCTGTGTTCAAGTTCTGAAATTCTATCTTCGGTTTCATTTAAACGGTTTTTCTTGCTTTCAGCGTTAGTTTTCAAATCCTGGCATTCTCTTTGGACCTGTTTCATTATTGGTAATTCATTCCTGAATTGCTCTTGTAAGGTTTCCATTTGTTTCCTATTTTCTTCTAGACTTTTATCTATTTCTTGTCTGTGTGAATGGAACATTTCTTCCATCATTGTTTTCAGCTCATTTTTTATCTGAGAAATCATTGCGGGTATGTGGGTTATTTCTGCTTTAAGCTCTTTCATGGCCTGTTGGAGTTGTTTCATTTCGGATGCCATTGTTTCATATCTTGAAAGTATGAGGCTTCCTGGTTCCCCTGTATCTTCACATTCGAAACTTGTTCTGGGTGGGGATGAGTTTTGAGAGTGTGTTTTGTTCTTCTGTTTTTCCATT
Organism: Dinomys branickii; assembly: GCA_004027595.1. Lineage (NCBI taxonomy): Eukaryota > Metazoa > Chordata > Mammalia > Rodentia > Dinomyidae > Dinomys > Dinomys branickii. The sequence goes on along the minus strand of PVLD010026737.1, from coordinate 20,728 downwards.
TTTGGGTATCAGATTCAAAATGTGGAGCTATAAATTCCCCAGGCAGATCAGCAAGCGGATGTCTGCTGCAGAGGTTGCTCTAATGATTCCTTCTCTTTGGGAGAATGTCCCTTAAGGTTTCTGCTGAGATTTGTTCTTCTTTCTTCCCTTTTTTGGGTGTCAGATTCAAAATATTGAGCAATAGATTCTCCAGGCAGTTCAGCAGGCAAAGGTCTGCTGCAGAGGTTGCTCCAATGACTTTTCTTTTGGGGAATGTCCCTTAAGCTTTCTGCTGAGAGTTCCACTTAAAAGGCTGTATAGATATTGGTTAGATACTCCCTACGGAGTGACCTGGATGAGGTGTGTAAGACCGCTCCCCCGCCCTCCCAGGGTTCCCTGCAGGTATAGGGATGGATCTCCCGCCCCACTCGGTGATCTGGTCACGAGGTCAGATAGCTCACCAGTTTTCGGAGTCCCTGCAGGCAGGAAGGTTCCAAGGTGCCAGTTTTTTGTGCTATGCTCGCGATCCGCCGCTCGCATCCCCTTGTTTCCTCGCGCTCTCCGGGTCTGGGGGAGGGAGCGTGATGGTCCGCTCCTCTGCTCCTCGTGCCACCCTGGCCACGGCCAGCAGGCTGCCGAGGGTCTAGGCTGCAAAGCCTGCCCGAGGCAAACGAATTGTGGGACTGCCGGGCGTTGCTGCTGCTAAAAAGCCAATCTCTGTCGGGAGTTGCCGGAAAGCTGCGCCGGCTCGGGAGGCGGGAGGGACCGAGCTGGCTATGCCCTCAGGGCGCTCGGACCCAGCCAAGCCTCCTCCCCGCGCAGAGCGTCTCTGGCTCCCTGCGTTTGGGGCTTTCTGTGCAGCCTGCCCGATGCGCGGGAAATGTGGGACTGCCAAGCATTGCTGCTAAAAAGCCAATCTCTGTCGGGAGTCGCCAGAAAGCTGTGCCGGCTCGGGAGGTGGGAGGGACCGAGCTGGCTATGCCCCCAGGGCGCTCGGACCCAGCCAAGCCTTGTCCCCACGTGGAGCGTCTCTGGTTCCCAGCGTTTGGGGCTTTCCCGTGTCTTGCCACGGCAGTTTGGGCCGCCCTACCACATCTCCCCCAGCAGCTCAGAGAAATACGTTCAGTTTGAACTTCCCAGCTGAGGTTCTGGCATTCACGCTCGCCAAGTCTGTCTCGAGCTGGTGGTGTTTATCAAGGAGGATTGCTCCTTTGCTGCTCACCTGGTCACCATCTTCCCGGCTAAATAATATTTTAAAAGTCCCATTAATATCACTGTCCTCAGAAAAGTGTACAAATTATGCAACTATAAAGAACCTGGTGGTGAATGCCAGTTTTCTAAAATTCTATCACTGGCCACAAATACTGTTAGTTATTTTCTTTGAAGTGACATGTTCATTCTATTCATTTTTAGGAAGGATCTCCAAAATACCCACGTCTGAATAACCATTGTGTAGCTGTGCGTTATTTCTTCAAGTAAAATTCCCTTTAAAAATTGGCTACTTCATTGCTTCTTTGCCTTTTGGCTAAGATCAAATGTAAAAATTGGCTAATTCAGCGTACATCTTGAACACAGAATAGGTGATTTTCCTTAAGACAGGCATTATTTTGGGGTATACAGAGTTCTTGGACAGAATTTAATAAAATGAATAATTTTATTCGGCTCTCAATGACATTCTTAAGTAAAAATAGGCTTTTCCTCCTTCATCTCTAAGTACAAGGGAATGGGAAGAAAGAACACTGCAGCTACATGTATAGCTTGACTCATGCTAAGGCACCTGAAATTTTAGCCTTCATTGTTTTGTAACACCAATGCAAGTATTAGTATCTTACTACATTGAAGAGTTCTGACCTTGGAGAGTTCCTGAAAACATCTTAGCTGGTGCCAAGAAGTTGGCGGAATATATTTGGAGAACTGCTGATCCACGTCAAGAATACACCTTAGAAAGTAAAAGTCTCTTTCAATTTTTAGTTACCTTGGAAAACTGTACTTAAACAAATTATGATTTCCTCAGACATTCCTTTATCTTGTCTTCCTAAGAATATGTTCTTAGCCTATTGTTGAAGGTCTGGGGAAGCTTCAGTTTCCCCAAGCATCAACATGTCCCCCCAATTTAATCTCACTTCCTATGTTTTGAAAAATTACCTTTACTGCAGAATAGGGCTTTTATTTGGTTTTAAACCTGGAAATGATTATTTGTGGTTTATAGCCTACATATAATAAAAATGTCTCATTTTAACCAACCTAGAAATCTGTGAACATTTCCAAATGGGGCCTAAGAAATTGAAAGCTATACTTTATAAATAAAGTATATAGCTATTTGTTTTAAAGTGTCATAACCCCTAAATCTTGGAAGCAACTTATATGTCCACCAACAGATGAATGGATGAAGAAAATGTGGCATTTACACCCAAAAGATTACTACTCTGCCATAAAGGATAAAGTTAAGTCCTTTGTAGGAAGATGGGTGTACCTGGAGACCACAATGTTAAGTGAAACCAATCAAACACACAAGCTTAAATATCACATAGTTTCTCTTATATATATAAACCCAAATTAGAAAGAGCAAAGTAAAAGCTAGATAATAGGAAGTGGAGAGATCGATCTTTCTCAAATGGGAAGGGGATCAAGGGATGGAGAGAGGCGGCAGGGAAAGGGCTGAAAAAAGGAATTGAGGTGTGTCATGTGCCTGGCCAACTCCACACAAGGAATGTAAACATTAGGTACTGCACACATGCACTAAAAAATAAATTGTGTAAGTCAAGGTCTAAGTATCCCAGGTTACAGCTTTTTGGCAGTTTTGCTCTTTTCCCCTTTCAGATCTTGTAGCTGTTGGATGTGAGTTCAACAGGAGGCATTACCATAATGGCCAAGAGTTTCAGGCCCACCCCCTGTTTAGCTGCCTCTGCGTGAGTGGGGTGATTGGGTGCACACCTCTTTTCAGACCCAAGCTGGCTGCCAGCCACTGCTCTGGAGCTAAAGGTGGAAAGAAGTCTGATCAGTCAAACTGTGGACTGAGACGGTCATGACAGCAGCTCTCAACAAGCTACAGAACAATGCCAGGTGCTCAGAAGGGCAGCTATTTCCCCTGCATGACTTTGGGGGTAGTTTTCTTTCAGTTTCTTTTTGTCCACACACAGGTATTGATTAAGCATACCTGGTAGTCAGAGGGAGGTTTAGGCTGAGTGTACCCTGCTACTTGGGCTTTGCCTCAGGCAGGTATATTCTAACTATCTCAAAAGGAAACTAAATTGTTTTAGACTTTTCTGGTAAAATATTCATTTTTTAAAATTTACTAGGTCAGGACACTCTTCTCCATTCTTACACTTCTGCTTATTTCCATTCTCTCCTCTGGAAAATTGAGTTTTTGTGTTCTTATCCAGAAATCAAGAATGCCTTTTATTGAATTTAGAGTTTAGTGAAAGGTACAATGGAGAGACAGGGTATTTGTGCTTCCAAAAATAAATACACTAAGTTCATTTTTGTTGAGTGGATATTCTGTAAATGGAGCTATAACCAGGTAAATGAGTTTCAGACATTTACAAACTACTAACTCTGAAAAAAAACATCCTTGGGGACTCTGATTATGTCAGTTAATTTAAAAAACAGGCTTTTGTGAATTTGTTTTTACATCATCATTTAGCTAACATGACATTACTAATGCTTTAAAACAATAAGCAAAATTATCCCTATTTCTTCATTGATTTTTGTGATCCAGCCCAGTGTCCTGCACATGCTAAGTATGCATTCTACCACTGGGCTACACTCTTGGCCCCCAAATTGTTTCTTTTTCAAAACATAGGAATATTTTTCTGCATGACACCTCAGTGGCTCGGTATAAGGCTGTTGTGATCATAATTTAGTTTATGCTTGGATTGTAGATTTTGCTGGACCAGTACGAAACTTGCAATGACATAAGGCCCTCATTCTTCTCTCAATGCTCACAAATATGAAGCCTTTATTTTATACATGTGTTTTGCTGCTTTTTTATGAATGGTTAGAACTCCTGGCCTATAGTTCTTGGTTGAACTTAAAGCAGGGTTACTTCTTGGTAATGTGATAATCTAACGTACCTTTATTTATTTCAGATGTGTGCCAGGCTTCTAATCTGCTCCCTGCATTGAGATCTTTAAAGTGCTGTCTATTTTCCAGGTATCTTCATGATTCTGCTTCCTTTCTCTCACTTCAGTGTAAAATTGAGAGATCCTACTGTAAGGATCTACATATTTCAAAGTGGTAATTTCTATCAAGAAGGAGTTTTTCTATTTTTCTTTTTTCTTCCTTTTTGGTACTGGGGATTCAAACCAGGGCGGAACAAGAGGCTGGCTCTGTTCCAGGCGGCCCCCGCCCCCTGTGGCCATCGGGGAGCTCCGGAGCTCCCTTCCCAGCACTGTGGGGCTTGGTTCAGGAGGCCAGCCCCGTTCCAGGTGGCACCTCGCCCCCTGCGGTTGGCGGGGAGCTCCGGATCTCTCCCTTCTAGTGCTGTGGGGCTTGGCACGGGATCCCGGCCCCGTTCCAGTCAGTGCCTTGCCCTCTATGGTCAGCGGGGAGCTCCAGGGCTCTCCCTCCCAATGCTGCAGGGCTTGGCTCAGGAGACCGGCCCTGTTCCAGGCTGCCTGGCCTCTCCAGGCAGCCTTTGGAGGCAGGCAGGGAGGCAGGGGAGCCCAGGGCAGCAGGGGGCAGGTGGGCCGGCCTCACAAGCTCGCCTGGGGAAGTAGTCAGGCAGGCAGGGTAGCCTGGGGCAACAGGGGTCAGGCTGGCTGGCCTACCAAGCTAGCCATGGAGGCAGGCAGGCCGGCAGTTGTCCCCGCTCCACAGGTCTACCTGCTGTCCCTGCTCTGCAGGTCGACCAGTTGTCCCGGTTGCACATGTCGACCAGCTGTCCCTGTTCTGCAGGTCCACCAGTTTTTCCCGCAGGCCGGACTGTTTGCCCCTTTCAACCCTGGGACGTCCATGCCTGCCTGCCTGCCTCTCTGGGATAGGTGGCGAGGCTGGCCTGCCTGACCTCTGCTGCTCTGGGGCTTCCCTGCCTGCCTCCCTGCCTCCCGGGGCTAGCTTGGGAGGACGGAATGCCTGCCTGCCTGCTAGCCTCCTCGGGCAAGCTGGGAAGGCCTGACCGCCTGATCCATGCTGCCCCAGGTCTCCCCTGCCTGCCTGCCTGCTTCCCTGGGCTAGCTGGAAAGGTCGGACCACCTTCCCCCTCCAGGCATAGGGCTGCCCTGCCTGACTGCCTGCCTCCCCGTGCTAGCTTGGAAGGCCGGACCGCCTGCCCCCTTCAACCCTGGGCTGGCCCTGCCTGCTTGCCTCCTTGGGAAACCTGGTGAGGCCGACCCGCCTCCCCTCTGCTGCCCCGGGTCTACACTGCCTGCCTGTCTTCCTCCCTGGGCTAGCTAGGGATGTCAGCTTGCCTGCCCCCAGCCTCTTCGGGGCTCCCCTGCCTGCATGCTAGCTTCCCGGGGCAAGCTGGTGAGGCCGGACCACCTGTCCCATGCTACCCCGGGATGACACTGCCTGCCTGCCTGCCTCCCTCTACAGGTTAGCTGGGGAGGTCAGCCTGCCTGCCACCTGCCTCCCTGGGGCACCATTGCCTGCCTGCTTGCCTCTCCGGGAAAGCTGGGGAGGCCTGACTTCCTGCACCATGGTGCGCCGGGGCTCCCCTGCCTGTCTGCCTGCCTCCCCGGGCTAGCTGGGGAATTCGGCATGCCTGCCCATTCCCGGCCCAGGTCTGCCCTCCCTGCCTGCCTGCCTTCCTGGGCTAGCTGGGGAGTCCGGCCCACCTGCACTCTGCTACCCCGGGGATCCCCTGCCTGCCTGCAAGCATCCCCGTGAACACTGGGGAGGACTGACTACCTGCCGTAAGCTGCCCAGGGGCTTCCCTTCCTGCCTGCCTGCCTGCCCGTGCTAGCTGGGGAGGTCGGCCTGCCAGCCCCCTCCTGCCCCGGGGCACCCCTGCCTGCCTGTCTGACTCCCTGGGCTAGCTGTGGAGGTCGGACCGCCTGCTGCCTTCAACCCTGGGCTGGCCCTGCCTACACTCGTGCCTCCCTGGGATAGCTGGGGAGGCTGCCCAGCCTTCATGTGATGCCCCATATCACCCTTGCCCGCCTGCATGCCTCCTTGGGCTAGCAGGGAGATCAGCCCGCCTGTCCCCCGCCTCCCTGGGACTCCCCTGCCTTCCTGACTGCCTCCCCTGTCCAGCTGGCAAGGCCAGACCACCTGCTCCCTTGAATACCGGGCCGGCCCTGCCTGCGTGCCTCCCTCGGATACCTGGGGAGGCTGGCCATGCTGCAGTCTGCTGCCCCCAGGCTCCGCTGCCTGCCCGCCTGCCTCCCCGGGCTAGCTGAGGAGGTCAGCCCGCCTACCCTCTGCCTACCTGGGTCTCCTCTGCCTGCCTGCTGTCCTCCCCGGACAAGCTGGGGAGGCCTGACTGCCTGTGCCATGCTGCCCGAGGGCTCCCCTGCTTCCCTGCTTGCCTCCCCAGGCAAGCTGGAGAGATTGGCCTGCCTGCCCCATCCTGGCATGGGGCTCCCTTGCCTACCTGCCTGCCTCCCTGGGCTAGCTGTGGAGGTCGGCCCACCTGCACCCTCCCAGCACAGGGCTCCACAGCCTGTCTGACTGCCTCCCAAGGTTAGAAAGGGATGTTGGCCTCCCTGCCCCTTCCCGCCCCGGGGCTCCCCTGCCTGCTGGCTAGCCTCCGCCGGCAAGCTGGGGAGGCCTGCCTGCCTGCCCATGCTACCCTGGCGTTCCCCTGCCTGCCTATCTTCCCCCCTGCTCTAGCTGGGGAGGTCTGTCCGACTGCCCCCTGCCTCCACGGGGCTTCCCCGCCTGCCTGCTACCCTTCCTGGGCAAGCTGGGGAAGCCTGACCGCCTGTCCCATGCTGCACTGTGGCTCTGTCCCTGCCTGCCAGCCTCCCCAGGCTAGCTGGGAAGGCCTCACCCCCTGCCCCATGCTGGCCTGCGGATCCCCTGCCTACCTGCCTACCTCCCAGGACTAGCAGGGGAACAAGGCCCACCTGCCCCTTCCTGGCCCTGTGCTCCACTGCTTGCCGGCCTGCCTCCTCGGGTTGGCTTGGTAGGTCGGACCACCTGACCACTTCAACCACGGGCCAGCCCTGCCTGCCTGCCTGCCTGCCTGCCTCACTGGGATAGCTTGGTATGGCGGCCCTCCTGCCCTCTGCCTCCCCAGGTCTCCCCTGCCTGCCTGCTAGCCTCCCCTAGCAAGCTGGGGAGGCCTAACCACCTGCCCCCTTCAGGCCCAGGGCTACCCTACCCTCCTGCCTGACTCTACAGCCTAACTAGGGAGGCCAGACCACCCGCACCCTTCAACCCTGGGCCTTCAGTGCCTGCCTCACTCCCTCCCCGGGCTAGCTGGGCAGGTCGGCCCTCCTGTCTCCTGCCTCGCCGGGGTTCCCCTGCCTGCCTACTAGCCTTCCTGCGCAAGCTGGGGAGGACGGACTCAATTCCCCCTACAACCCCGGGCCGTCCCTACTTGCCATCCTGCCTCCCTCGGATAGCTGGGGAAGCCGGCCTGCCTGCCCTCTGCTGCCCCAGTGTGCCCCTGTCTACCTGCGTGCCTCCCCGGGATAGCTCAGGAGGGCAGCCCGCATGCCCCCTGCCTCCCCGGGGCTCCCCTGCCTGCCTGCTAGCCTCCCTGGGGAAGTTGGTCAGGCCTGACTGCCTGCCTCATTCTGCCCCGGTTCTCCCTTGCCTGCCTACCTGCCTCCCCAGGCTAGCAGAGGAGGTCGGCCCGCCTGACCCTCCTGGCCTGGGTCTTCCCTGCCTGCCTGCCTGCCTCTTTGGGGTAGGCTGGGATGCCGGACAGCCTGCGCCCTTCAACCCTGGGCCTGCGCTGCCTGCCTGCCTACCTCCCCAAGCTAGCTGGGGTGGTCGGCCCGCCTCAATACTCCCGGCCTAGGGCTCCCTGCCTGCCTGCTTGCCTCCCCGTGCTAGCTGCAGAGGTGTGCTTGCCTGCCCCCTGCCTCCCCTGGGATCCCCTGCCTGCCTGCTAGCCTCCCAGGGCAAGTGGGGTCGGCGGGACCGCCTGCCCCCTTCAACCCGGGCCAGTCCTTCCTGCGTGCCCGCCTCTCTGGGTAGCTGGCGAGGTCAGCCTTCCTGCCCCCTTCCGCCCCCGGGCTCCCCTGCCTGCCTGCTAGCCTTCCTGGGCATGCTGGGAAGTTCTGACAGCCTGCCCCGTGCTGCCCTGGTGCTCCCCTGCCTGCATGCATGCCTCCCTGGATTAGCTGGGGAGGTCGGCCCACCTGCCCCTTACCTCCCCTGTGCTCCCCTGCCTGCCTGCTAGCCTCCCCGGGCAAGCTGGGGAGGCCTGACTGCATGTCGCATGCTACCCCGGGGCACCCCTGCCTGCCTGCCTGCCTCCTCCGTCTAGCTGGTGAGGTCAGCACACCTGCCCCCACCCGGTCCGGGGCTTGCCTGCCTGCATCCCTGCCTCCTCGTGCTAGCTGGGGAGATCAGCCCGCCTGCCTCCTGCCTCCCTGGGGCTCCTCTGCCTGCTGCTAGCCTTACCGGGCAAGTTGGGGAGGCCTGCCCGCCTGACCCCTGCAGCCCTGGGCCTCCCCTGCCTGCTTAAAGAAATTGAAGAAAACTGAAATAAAAGAAAGCTATCATATTTCATGAACTGGAAGATTTAATAATATTAAAATGTCTGTACTAGCAAGGCATCTTACAAATTCTGTATATTTACTATCACTATTCCAATAGTAACTAGGCAGAAACAAAAAAAATCTTAAAATGGCTATTTGAACAAAAAAGACCTTGCAGTTTTTTTTAAAGTTTTAAAACAGAAAAGAATTCACAGGAATTATACTTCCTGATTTCAAATTATATTGAATATTTATAGTAACCAAAATCACATGACACTGTATGCATAAATGGATAGTCTAAAGAAATGAATGGGTAGCCTAAAATTAAACCCACAAATCCTTTTTAATTATCATTATAGAAAGGCACTAGAAATGCACAGTTCGAAAGACTAGCAGAGACAGAAGAAGCAAGAGCAAAATGGAGGAATGGCAGGCAAGCAGCCTCTTTCTATCTCCCTTACATGGTAAACAGCTTACCTCCACCCAGGGTGCCTGCAGTTCTCACATAATCTCCATGCCCTCCTCTTCCATAGGCTCAGAATGTATACAAAGTAAGCACACTGGCTTCCTGCTGAATCACTCAGCCAAACCTCTAGACTCCCCAAGTTGACACAATGGATCAACCATAACACCCAGTCTTTGCCTTACTACTATACTGGCTCCTTTCTCCAGGCTCACACTTACCCCTAAGTGGGGTCCCTTCCCCAGGCTGCATGTTAATGATAAGCAGGCTCCCTTCCCCAGGCTCCACCTTAATGATAAGCAGGCTCCCTTCCCCAGGCTGGGGTTTAACCACGAGCAGGTCCATTCCAAAGGCTCGGCCTCACCCCTCATCCGGCTCCCTTGCCCAGGCCCTACCTTACAACGTAGCAGGCTCCCTTCCCCAGGCTCTGCATTACCCCTCAGCGGGCACCATTCCCCAGGCTCGGCCTTACCCTTCAGCAGGCTCCTGTTCCCAGGCTTGGCCTGACCCCTCAGTGGGCTCCCTTCCCCAGGCTCTGCCTTACCCCTCAGCCAGCTCTCTTTCCCCCAGGCTCAGCTTTTCCCCTTCAGGGTCCCACCCCCAGGCTTGGCCTTACCCCTCAGTGGGCTCCCTTCCCCAGGCTCTGCCTTCAACAACTGTCAGGTCAGAGTAAACACTGAGACCAGAAAAGGCTGGTACTAAAGAGCATCAGAGCTGTAAAATAAAAAGCCACAGTGGTGAAGCATAGGTATCTTATTAAAGGAAAAATGACTGTAGGGTGGGAGAATGAATTCTTGTTGAGCACAAACAACTGTGACTGATAACTGATTACACAGCTGTCAGCTCAAACCGGAGTGGCTCATGTATTTCCTGTTGTAGCAGGAGCCACACCCAGAGCATGCAGCCTGGTGCTTGCAGGTGGAAACAGGTAATCAGGAACACTGCATTTGATGAAATGTGTGAGTAGGGGAGACACAGCTGCTTTGGCAATTAAATCCTAACAGCTTAGCTATATTTAATATAAGATGCTTAAAGTGTTTATTGAAAGAACATTCACTTCTATAATAAACTGCTTTGAAGCTCAAGAGTGTGATTTTACTGCTTTAAGTCCTTTAAAATAAATAAAGATTATATAATCTCATTTTTTCCTTTTTTGCAGAACATGCCAGATCCCCACAACCTTCCAATAGTAGCTGGTTGGAAAAAATACCAAATACTATTGAAATTAGAATAGATTATTTTTAACATTTTACTACAGAAAATTTCAAACCTGTAAAATATATAGAGAAAATGGTACTTGTATAAATTCCTATGTAAGCAGCACTGAGCTTCAAAAATTTGTCATGTGGACAGTTTTATCTCCAACACACATATTCAAACACGTGCCAAACATCGTATTTTATGAACTAGACTGTTTGAATGGAATTGAAATAGTTTGAATGGAATTGAAACAGTTACAAAGTTATTATTATATAAAAATAAAATACAAAATATTTTCCTTTATATTTGTGCATATCATGTTTGAGTAGTGCCAAGAGATATAAATATCTTAAAGAGATGATATAAACATCATAAATCTTTCTATTCAGGATGCTTCTGGTTTATTTTTGGCCTAGAATTTGTAGAGCTGGGGAAATAGAATATTTCTCTCCATTCTTTTTGATAGCTTATGTTTCAGAGCCTGATGGTTTGGTATGGAAGCAAAATAATTTAAACATCTGTTTTCATGAACCCTAGACAAAATAGGGCTGAAAGACCGTTTTATACCATTTTACTTGGGTTTTTGTTCTCTGAATCATCCTTTAGAGAATTCTTGCATGTTCTTACAGCTCTTCTTATTACTACTGTGGACATAACTGCAGGTTTTAATTTGTCTTTAACTATTGAATCCCAGTTTCTAGTTAATTATTACAAATTTCTAGTTAAGTGTTATTTCTCTGACATCTCAAATTCAACAATTCCAAAGTCTGACTTAACAGTATCTCATCTAAAACCAAGTTCATTTTTATTTCCCTTTGTGTTTTCGTCTTGCTTTCAGCTCCTTGGCACGTTAGAGTCATTCTCAGTACTCTGTCCCTGCTTCCCCCTTGCAAACGGTCCCTTGGGCATGCTGTCTTTTTCCTATTGTCACATCTACTCCATGCCTACAGTGCTGTGCAACACAGGGCAAGCTCTGCAGAGGTTAATTCCATCCTTTTCTCCTTTTCTAACTACATTGGTACCAGTCCTGACTACAGCCCTTCGTTTCAGGTGTGGGTGAGTCCCCAAGCAGCCACACTGGCCTCTGCTTTGTTTTCTGTTGCTAATGTATGATCAAAGCCTCCAAGTATGAGCCTTAAAAAGTTGTGTTTTTCAATTCATCTTTTTATTTTTTAAAAGTTCTTTTTTATACACAATAGAAACAATAATTTGATTTTAATTAAAATTGACAGTAATAGATGACTAAATAAACAGTGATAGATGCTTGTGTACGTGTGTTAATATCCACGTGCGTACTTCCTAGCTCTGTCTGCTGAGAGAGCTGAGAAGCCGTTACTCTCTGGTACCAACAAGCACAGCTAGCACTCAGACTAATTTTGTGAATTTCATTCTCCGGCAAAACAATCAAAGTTCTCCTGAGAAAAATGGCTGACTTTATGAGTAACAAAACGCATGACAGAGTAGAGTTATAACTTAAAGTATGAAACAAATCTAAGTCCATGCTAACATAGATAAACTGATAAGTACTTGAGAAAGAATCCCAAATACTTTCTTGGACTCTTCCCTTCAGGAAATACAGTTAATTATTCCTTAGTCCTTGGTACAGATTTGGAGATGTGCTTTTATCAAAAAGTATGATGAAGGGGAAGAAAAGTAACTTTACAGAGGAAAAACCTAGCGAAATACCATAAGCAAACTATCAAAATGAAAGTCATTAATCATAAATCGTTATGATAACGTGTGATGAGAAGGGTGCTTCCCTTCTCCAAAACCAGTAACCCCAGTCTAGTCACAAGCAGAGAATTAGACAAATAGAGGAATATTTTGCAAAATGCTGAACAACACTGCTGAAAGTGTTGAGATAATGTTTTCCTTATGTGTGAGTTCACCGCTGTAAATTTCCCTCTGAAGACTGCTTTCATTGCATCCAACAGATTCTGTAGGTTGTATTTGCATTTCCATTTGTTTGTAGGTATATTTTAATTTCTTCTGTGACCCATCGCTTGTTCAAGAGGCTATTGTCTAATTTCCAAGTATTTACGGAGTTTTTGGAGTTTCTTTTGTCATTAATTTCCAATTTTGTTGCACTGTGGTCAGATCATATGCATGAGATAATTTCAATTCTTTTGCGTTTAGGTAGATATGCTCTATGGGCCAGAATGTGATCTGTTTTAGAGAAAGTCCCATGTGCGGCTGAGAAAAATGTGTATTCTGATGTTTTGGGGTGGAACACTCTGTATACATCTACTAAATACATTTGTTCACAGATTTGGTTCAAGTCTGTTATATCTTTGGCTACTTTTTGTCTAGCTGACCTGTCGCTTTGTGTCAAAGGGGTGTTTATGTCCACCATTACAGTAGTGTTCTTGATTATTTGGTTTTTCATATCTGTTAAGACTTGACTTTATATAGTTGGGTACTCCAATATTTGGTGCATACATGTTTAGGATTGTTATATCATTCTCTTGCAGTTTTCCCCTAACTAGTATATAGTGACCTTCTTTTTCTCTTTTGATTGTTTTTGGTTTGAAGTTCACATTGTCTGCAAACATAATAGGTACCCCTGCTTTTTTCAGGGAACGTGTTTCATGGAGAATTGTTTTCCATCCTTTGACTTTCAGTCTATGGATTTCCTTTTGAGTAAAGTGTATTTCCTGTGTAGAACATATTGTGGGAGTTTGTTTCTTAATCCACTCTGCCAGTCTGTTTCTTTTGACTGGTGAATTGAGGCCATTTACATTAATGGTTATAACTGATATATGTTCACTTATCCTTGTCATGCTATTTACTTGCTGTTGGTTTCCTATTTTTGCCATCTGTTTACTTGATTGCTCTGATTGAGGGTTCCTTTCCATTGTTGTTCCTGAGATCGTGGTCTCTTTTTTCTCTCTCTAGCATATCTTTAAGTATTTTTGTAAGGTTGGTTTGGCACTCATAAAATTCTTCAGTTGTTCTTTGTCGTGGAAATATTTTATTTCTCTGTTAATTTTGAAGGACAGTTTTGCAGGATATGTCAATTTGGGTTGGAAGCTGTTTTGTCTCAGAACCTGTAATACCTTGCTCCAAGCTCTTCTCGATTGCATGGTTTGTGTTGAAAAGTCTGCTGTGATTCTGATGGGCTTTCCTTTATACGTAATCTGTTTCTTTTCTCTAGCAGCTTTTCATATTGTGTTCTTTTGCTGAATCAATGAGATCTTGATTATTATATGTCTGGGTGTGGTTTATTTTGTTATGGCTAGCTGGAGTTCTATATGCCTCATTTACCTGCACATCAGAATCTTTCTCCATGCTTGGGAAATTTTCTGCTATTATTTCTGCAAATATTCTTTTTATGTCATTTGTGTTGTCTCCTGCTGTTTCATTGACTCCTATTACTCAGACATTATTTCTTTTTTCCTTGTCTTGTAGCTGTGGAATTGATTTTTCCTGGATCCTTGATGATTTTAAGAGATCCTTCCTTTCACAATTGCTAGCTACCGTGCTGTCTTCAAGATCTAAAATTCTATCTTTGACTTCATACAAATGGTTTTGCAAACTTTCCATGTGTCTTGGTTGCTTTTCTCTCATTGCTGAGACTAAATACCCAACACCCAAAATGAAGGAAGGAAAGGTTTATTTAGCTTACAGTTTGTGGAGGTTTCAGTCCATACTTGGCTGGTTCTGAGGCAGAGTGGCACATGGCAGAGGGGAAACGTTCATGGCAGCAGAGCACAGCAAAAACAACCAGCAAAAGGGAGGAATGGCTGCAAGCAGCCTCTTTCCTTCCCTTACATTGTAAACAGGCTACCCCCACCCAGGGGGCGTAGCTCTCGCACAGTGTCCATGCCCTCCAATTCCACAGGCTCAGGATGTGTACAAAAAGTAAGCACCTTGGCTTCCTGCTGAATCACTCAGCCAACCCTCCAGACTCCCCAAGTTGACACAATGAATCAACCATAACACCGTGGAAGTTTTCATTTCCTGGAAATCTCTTTGAGTCTATTTCATGCCTTCTAATTCTCTAAATTGCTCATGTAACATTTCCATCTGTTGCCTATGTTCATCTATTTTTTATCTGTTTAATCTCTAAATGTCCAGAGCATTTATTTCATTATTATTGTCATTTCATTTTTTGCTTGAGAGATTATTTCTGATCTGATCTCTTCTATGGTCTGATGGAGTTGTTTCTTTACTTCAGATGCAATCATTTCAGAGATTTCAGGTATGTGGCTTCCAAGTTCTCCTATGTCAGTGTATCCTGGACTTGTTCTGGGTGGAGTTGAGTTCTGAGACTGCATTTTGCTCCTATATCTTGTCATTTTGGATGTCAGATGAAAAGTGCTGAGCTACAAGATACCCAGGCAGTTCACTAAAGGACTCTAGGGACCCTAGTTTACCTGAATATCAAACTTATCCCAAGATGGTAGCAGGCCATGGACCACTGGGCCCAGGATCCCCAGGAAATTGCTGGGGTGTGCAGCTCAGACTACAGTTTGATGGTGGGGGAATGCTGGCCTTCAGTACTAGGGTCTCCAGGCATGGAGGGAAAGTGTGTGGGCCTCAGCCATGGATCCAATGGTGGCCAGACAGGGGCCACTGCTCGGGGATCCTCAGGTAGCTGGTCAGGGGAGAGCAGGTCTCATCTCCTAATCTAGAGGACCACAGAGCCCAGGGCTACTCCTGTGCAGCAGGCCTCACTCACCAATGGCGAGTTCCACAGAGAACTGGGCTGCTTCTCTGCTGCAGGCCTCACCCACCAAGGGAGACTTCCATAGAGCCAGCCACTCAGATGCCACTTCCCCGGGACGAGCTCCTTCCCTGTCCCAAAGGAGCAGGGTGGAGTGCACGTGCAGGCCTCACCCACCAAGGGAAAGTTCTACAAAGAACTGGGCTGGTTCCATGATGCAGGCCTCACCTGCCAACAGATATTTCCACAGAGACGGGCCACTCAGGCGCTGCGTTCCAGGGCTGAGCTCTTTCTCTGTCTCAGTGGAGCAGAGCAGAGCACATGTGCAGGCCTCACCTGCCAAGGGAGAGTTCCACAGAGATGGCCACTCAGGCACCACTTCCCCAGGCGGAGCTTCTTCCCTGTCCCAAAGGATATCTAGTATTGTTTTAGAATAATTTCTTAGACATGAATCTTGATATCACATCAATTTTGGGAACATACAAATAGAAAACAATAGTTTTTGTATTTTTTATTTTCTATAATTCTCAGAAAAATGATAGATTCTCAAGTAGCAATTGTCACTTGAAGATAATTAAATATTTGTTCAGTGGTAAATGGAAATACCTGAAGGTTTTCATTGTTGCTGTTACTGTTTCAATTTTCACAATATATCTGGGACAAAAATTCTCTTGGAATTGCTTGACAATTTTGTGTTTTCATAGTCCCATAGCTGTCCTAGCGCTACACCACATTTATCACAGTGGCTTTGCAGATATCAGTTGCCAAGAACACGAGAAGGCCGGGTCATATCCATAGTTTGTGGTTGCTGCATTAAAACATTTTAAAGTCAAAAGTTTGCAAAACACTAAACTAAGCGCTATAACTTCACTATTCATAAATAATTAAGATTTGTACACGTATTAATGGAAGGAATATAATAAAAGTTATTATAATAGGAAAAAGAAAAAATAAGTATATTAAGTTACATAAGTTAATATTATTAAGTATATTAAGTTAATAAGTTAATTCCTACTGTGAATGCAGCATTTGTGTCAAGAAGAGCTAAAATGAAGCAACGTCAGGGTTGGCAAAGTCTCAGGTTTGTACCCAAGCTCAGGCCCCAGGGCCATTTTTGACCACGGAGAAGCTCAGAGACAGAAAGTCTCATCTATCAAAACGATTGTGCAGCCTAGCGATCTACCATACAATATTTTATGAAGAATACTGAAATACAATTCTGACAAACCTAATCAGATGGCAGATCCTTAGCACAATACAAAACCTCCTTCATAGATAGATAGATAGAAAGATGATAGATGGGTGGATGGATGGACGGGTAGCTAGATAGATAATTATGTACCTTTTTTGGTTACAAAGTCCAGACTGGCGTTGAGCTCACTATGCAGCCCAGTAAGGTTTGAACTTGCAGACACCCTCCTGGCTAAGCCTCCTGAGTCCTGGGATTACAGGCGTGTACCACCACACCGGTTGCTGCTTTTTAAAAGAGAGACACAGCCGTGCATGTTGGCACGCTCCTGTAATCTCAGTGCTCCAGGAGGCCGGAGCCAAAGCACCACAAGTGTGAGCCCAGACTAGGGATGCACTACTCAGTGCAAAAGGTCAGGGATCGAACCCCTGTACTGTGCGTTGGGACCTCAGCTTCAGTAGGAAAAGTGTGGGAAATTGCGGAAGTCACCTAAGCACTATGAACTTTGGTATCAGAATGTGTATTGTAAGGAGAGAATCCATCTCCAATAGTTCTCTAGGAGTAAATGCAATAATGTAAAGTATTTGTCTTCTGAAGTACTGTATTTCTATTTATCATCTATCTATGTGTCTACGTATCCATCTATCTATCCTGCATCATCTACTTATTTATTTATTGCTTTTCCGAGACTACTGTATAGTTCAGACTGCCCCTGAACCAACTATACAGCCCAGGCCGGCCTTGGACTTGCAGCAATCTGCCTGCCTCAGCCCACCAGTGCTGGGATTGCAGCTATGCACAAAAATGCCAGGCTAATATTTCCGTTTTTCTATAGAACTCTATATACGTAAGTCCTCGTTAAAAACCAGGAAAGGGGTTTCAAATCTTTTAAATAATAATGATTTAAAACTTAGATCAACACAATTAAAGAACCAACTTATAATGTAAGATTATCTCAAATATTACAAAGTCACAAATAATATGACACTAAATACTATTTTAGTAATTATATTTCCTTGTTCTTAGCCTATCCCTTGAAAATTATTTTCTAGAACAAAAAATATTCAATGCTTGAAAATAGTATCATATTATTATAATAGATCTCCTTATTTGAATCTCCCTGTAAAAAATGTATGCAATCATAATTTTTATAAACGAAGTGGCTTTTTCAAAAAACTGTCTCCGAATTTAAAATCAGTCTTCTGTACTTACAATCTTAAAATTTCTGCCAGTAAAAACTTCAAAAGTACCTATGTAGTCAATGTTTTCATTTTTTTAAAACTTGTTTGTACTTTAAAAAGAAAAAAGATAAACAAACAATGAATCCATGTTTCAATACAGGTTAGTAGGACGGTTACAACAGTTGATATATTGCATATTGGTGTCTTTGTAGTAGGTAACCAGAGTATAAGACATGGACGTAATATCTTCTCTAACACAGTATTAACACAAGACATTCCTTTCAATGAAAGGGAGAAGATATCTATAAAACTGTCTCAACTAATGTACAGGCATATAAATTGTAATTTTAAAATAATATACGTGAAATATTTCCTAAATAAAACAGAAAGGAAGAAACAGCACCTCAGAAAGGAAGAAACTGAAAGAAGGAAGCTGCGGGAAGCAAGTGCACACAGGAACTGTGAGCATGTGGACAAACTGAAACATCTGGTAGCCCCCAAAGATAGTGATAACAGCAGGGGTGCTGAGGAGGGACAACAGGAATCGTGACTATGGCACTACCATGCAAGATGTGAGAGGGGGTTCAGGAGAGCTTTCAACATTTGTGTGCATTGATCAGAAGAAGGGAAAAGATACGCATTCGCTTTAGCTGTAATCAAGCTAATGTGCACATTGACGCTCTGTGGCTGTCACCAGGACAGGAGTGGAGCACGCACACACGAGGGATCGCCGGCACTGCTCTTCTTCTGTTTCTCACACATATCACTTCAAGTATCATCGTGGTGCTGGTGACATTTTTATAGCTGCTGTTGCTTACATACACATTTTCTTTTTAAAGACTAGAGACCAGGAATGTATCCAATACTCCAGAACTGGGTTAGCAACTTAGAGAGGGCATGACCTGTCCAGTGGCCCTCCTAATGAAAAATACTGATTTTAAAGTTTTAGTCTTGGCTGTGTAATGTTTTCCAGACTAATAAGAGCTAAAAACAAAGTAATGGGGCTAGGGTTATAGCTCAGCAGAATAAGCCCCTGCCTGGCAAGCGCAAGGTCCTGAGTTCCTTCCCTGGTACCACAAAAAAGAAAAATAAAAAAGTAAAAATTAAAACAATAAAAGCAAAGTAATTTCAAAAATAGAACATTTAAGACTGACAAAACTACTCAAAGCAACCCTTCCAAAGGCTTCCTATATTGTAAATAGAAAAGTATATAAAATCTTGTTTATAACACAGTTATAAAGTGGACATCCATGTATCCACCATGGAACAGCAAGCAGAAACACTAACACAACACTCAGGATTCAGAGGCAGATTTATTTGGTATCACCAGGCACTGACTGGGATCATTCCCAAAATATCAGGCGCCAAAGTGTCAGCGAAGGAGGTTTTTATGTGATTGCAAAGGCAAGTACAGAGGTAGAGTACTTGGCTGCCTTTGATTGGTTCTTTCAATATGCATGACAGTGACCAGCTAAGCAGCACAGTGACCAGCTATTTCTAGGAGACAGAAGCAACCAGAACTGCAACAGGAACTATTACCTGGGCACCTAAGAAACTGAAGTATAGGAGCTAGGGGAGCCATCGTCTGTAACAACCACATAAATGAGTGCAATACAGAAATGTTCACAGCATGAGTCCCTACTAGACACACCTGAGACAGCCAATACCCCCACTCTGAGATGTCCAGTGAAACCCACAGTATACACGTGTAGCACTTTGTACTGAAAAGTTTGTCCTCACACAGGAACGTGCGGGATCTGATCTGTCTCGCACCATGTTTCTTTAAATGTGCACTTTGACTCCGATCATTCATAGCCAATGATGCTGATCAATCTCGTCTGTATCATGGGCCTCCATAACTCCCTAAACCACAGGATCTGGGGAGCTCCCGGGCTGGTGAACACATGGAAATGCTGGTGGGGTGCTGTGCCCCCAAAAGTTACAGGGGCTCTGTGCCCCTCTGCAATATCTCTCCTGCTGCATCTCTACCAACTCATAGCACCTGGGTCTGAGCCTTCATAACAAACCAGTCACAGCAAGGAAAGCATGTTCTCTGTTCTGAGCCATACTAAATTATCCAACCTGAGGGGGCAGGCTGCAGGAACTGCAAGTGTGTAATTAGCCAGGCAGCAGCATGAGTCCCGGGCTCCCCATTTGTAGCTGGCATCTGAAGGAAGGGCAGTGTTCTGAGATGGGCACTGAGACTAGGGTGTGTGGTGCTGACTCTGGGTCACTGGCGTGGGGCTGAATTGAAGCACTGGCTATGTGGTTGGAGTTAGAGAATCAGAGGTGGTGTGGAGAGGGAAAAAACCCCTCGGGGACTTCTAAGAGCTGCTGTTTTCTCTGTGAAGTAAGAAGTGAAACCAGTGAATGAGAATACGGTGCCATAATACAAGAAAAAAGATATAAATATTAAGAGTAAAAAGCAAAGCTCTGGTTTTGGAAGACAGTGTGGTGTGGTGGCTGACTGCCAACATCACTGTTTTACTAACAAGTGACCTTGGAGAGGTCTTAGCCACACTCTGCCTCGGTTTCCTCCTCTGTCACATGGGGAAGAACAACGGGGCGGGCCTAGGGGTTTCCATGAGGGCCGAATGGAGGATACCTGAAGGTTTTTAGCTCTCTTTAAAAAGGAAGTAATAAAATAATTAACTTTTAATTTTATTATTTTAAATTGACAAATAAAAATTATATCTACACCATCATTAATCAGGAAGAAAATAACCTGGATGAGCTTCCAACCACAAGAATTTAAAGTGCTGGTGATAAATACATCAAAAACTGACTTTAAAATTCATATGAAAGAGTAAGGCCCATGAAATGGATTATGCAGGGGGAGACATTCTCTACCTGATGTGTAGACTTCGCAGGTAATTACAGTCACTGCGACAGTTTGGCATCAGGGTAGGAATTTTTTTAAAACTCAGTGAAGCAGAATAGATGCTGCTAAACAGCCTAAAGCTGTAAGAGAAAATTCTACACCACTGTGTTATTCACTTCCCACTGCTGGGACAAAGTACCTGACTCTCACAACTTAAAGGAGAACTGGTTGATTTTGGCTGGCAGTTTTTATCCTGGGTCAGTTGGTTCCGAGGTAGAAATGGGCCGGAGGGAAGGAAATGGTGAGGAATAGCAGCTCCCCTCACGGCAGCCAGAAGCAGAGAACCAGGAGAGCCAGGGTGGGAGATGCACCCTGCAGAGAGAGCCCCCAGTACCCACCCCTCCAGGGCCATGGCCAGGGCCCCCTCCTAACTGCGCCCGCACTATGAACTCATCTAGCACTCTCATGGTTTAACCAGCCCCACCCCCAGCCTCTGGACACATGGCTTTTGGGACCATCCTGAATCTATACCATAAAAACCACCATAATGGATTGTTGGTGAAACCATAAGTGGTACTGGGGAAACTGCTTATTTACATGAAAATTTAAAAAGTTAATTCCTATGTCATACC
>PVLD010026736.1:0-21768 GCA_004027595.1 Dinomys branickii | reverse complement strand
TTTGGAAACCAGGCCATAGGTATATGAAAACTTGTAAGTTTTTTGTAGTATGTTGGAAAACACTCATAACATAATTTTTAAAAAGGTCTAGTCACAGAGGGAGAGACAACTCCTGCCTGACAGACAGGAAGGGGCCTGAGTAGGTTGCCAACAATTCCACTTCACAGAGGAAGTTTTATAGAGCAAAATTCTTGAGGTGGGTACAACATGGATTAAACTTATGACTGACTAATCAGATTATAAATACAGCTGCTTAGGTAATATTGATCCAATGGGGAAACAAGTCACATAGCTAGTGTACATGGAAAGAACAAAGAACATTTAAGGGAGGAGTGGGTCCAAGGATCTTGGTCACCCACCAAGGTAACTGGTGTCTATCTAGACTTTATTAGACCAGGTGTTACACTTATCTTATCCTTTGAGGAGGCAGGTAGGTCTGGTCATTCTTGAGGCCTGGCCTCTAACAGATGTGTCTGCAGCCGCAATTGTAATGAGTCTTCATATTCTATATTGACTCAGCCCTGGCTTTCTCTGAATACCTAAAATATTTCTACCTAAGTGAGCTGTCTATAGTAATTTGATGAAATATTTTTATTCAAGCACTTTATATGCACTTTAATATCATTCATTAGCATTACTGTTCCTATGACTAGAAGTTTTTAAAAATTATGAGTGTTGTCCAACATACTACAAAAAACTTATAATTTTTCATATATCTATTGCCTCTTTTCCAAAATTATCAATAGATGGTCAGTTTTATTACATCAATGTCCCTACCTATTTCTTTTTTTAATTTTAAAAGTAAAAGAACAAAACCATATTAACAGACAGAGCCACTTATGAAGTAGCACAAGAATAGTACAGTCAAAACTGAATTATAGACAAAGTGACAGGGAACTCACAATGGTTGTTGTATTACATATTGGTCTCCTTTTCCCATTTTCCACTGTGTTAGCTTGAAGTAAATCCTAGATATCATAATTTCATTGTTAATTGTTTCAGAATACTAAGGGATAAGAAATCTATATTTTGTAGTGTAAGTGTAATACTTTCACTCTACAAAATATCAATAAGTTTTAACTTTTTCAAATGACTAATGTTTAAAATATCCTTTTACCTTCCATTGTTCCTTAGAATCCATTCTTAATTTGGGGGAACACAAACTCATATAACTCCCAACCAGCTAGATATACAATATCCAATATCTAGCCCATTGGAAGTTACGTTTTATTTCCCCTGTATGCTGTGAAAGTTCTAAATCAAAATTAGAGCAGAAAAACTTATATAGCATTACACTTGTACATAATTCTATTTTAAACATATACATTTGTATCTAAGTTAATATAATAAATCTTATAGATGGGAAATTTCACTCACATAATAGATACAGATATATGAATAGGTAGATGATAAATAGAGATGAAGAAATAGATAATGGCCTAGAGTCATTTACTTAATACCCTCAAAGTATTCTCTGTCAGGTATTCGCCACTTAAGGTATTCAGAAGAATGTAGGCAGATGTTCATGGAGCATCTTCGATACATTTAGTAGTGCTACATTACAGAGTGGTGTCTTTGCTGGATTTCTGTTGCTATAAAAGAACATCTGAGGATAGCCAATTCATAATGAACAGATTGTTTAGAGGCTGAAAGTTCATGTTTCTAGAGGCTGAAAGTTCAATATTGGTTGGCCACCCCTGGCAAGGGCCTTCAGCTGCAGCATGACATGGTGGAAAAGAAGGGTAAGTGACATGGAACAAAGATAAGCAAGTGGGACTGGACTTGTTTTCCAACAGCGCTTTCTGATGGGAACTGATTCAGCCTGGTGAGAACTGTGTTAACCCCTCTTATCTACCTAATTACCTCGAAATTCCCACCATGATAACACTGTTATATTAGGGACTAAATTTGATATTTTTGTGATAATATGAGTTCAAAGGGGACAGACTACATCCAAATCAGGGAAGGCTAGATATGAATTTATTTGTTTATTTTAAAAGTTGATAAGTAAGACAACATTGTGTAATATAGATATAGGTGAGAAAGAGATAAAGAAAAGAAAGAACAAAGATAATTTTGGAAAATGGATCCAGGAAGGAGTTTAGTATAAAAGTACATATTACAAACTCCTAAACTCTTATTCTATGTGTTTCAAATTTATTTTTAGTATTTCCACTCATAAAAATGAAAAGTCAAGCTTGATCATCTTCACAACCCATGGTGACCACAGAATAAAACTAAGCCAAATGCTATAGAGAAGCACAGCAATTACTGATATAAAACTTATCCATGGCCAAACAAAAACAAAAACAAGACAAAACAAACCCTCAAGCTTAATTAACAAAGAAGTATGCAAAGAGAAAAAAGATAGTCTTTTCTTTTGCTGCCATTTCCTAGATTAGAAAACCAAGAGGAATTGTCTGTCCATATTATATTATCAGTCTGTTTGGAAGCAACAGAAACCATTAATCAGATTAAACCTTGGATGATGTAACATTGTAAATGGAAATTTTGAGTAGGAAAATCTCTTATTTCAAAAGAACAAGACCACCATGCGGCAGGGCAAACTTTAAGTCCTATAGTTCCATGTGGAACATCCAAAGCAATCTGTGGCACATTGTGAGCTCCAAAGGGCTTGCATGAGTCCACCCCTATGGCACTTCTGGTGGTTGTAGCTCCCACGACTTCTCTCCTAGGCCCACTTTACTACCTCCTTGCAGCTTTCCTCAGATGATCAATAGTCCTGTCTTTTTTAAACTTCTGAAGTCTCCAGGGTACCTTTCGTTTTACACTTACAGCCTCACATATTGCCCTCTCAGGGGCACACTGCCTGGCCTCCCAGGCCTTCCAAAATCTGGTGGAAGCCTCTTTAAGCTCAGAACTCTTGCATTCTCCATGTACCTAAAGCCAGGGCCACGTGGATGATGCCAACGTCTGCTGCCACTTGGAGCAGTAGCCAAACTTTCCTCTCTCTTGGCTATAGAGGTTGAGTGCTTGGATTGCTGGGCACATTGAATCCAACTCTGAGGACCAAATTCTCTATGCTACTGCCACTCTGGAACCTGGTACAGCTGCCCCCGCCATTCTAGAACATGATGCTCTATGGCTTTCTTCCCAAAGCAAAGCCTCACCTTTGCAGTTTTGAGATTGCAAAGGGTGGAGACTTGCAGCTTCTTGTGATACCCTCTGGCCATCTTTTGTATTCTCTTGTTCCTTCTCAGCAATGGAAACTTCCCCAGCTCTATCTTTGCAGTCTGTAGCTTTACCGAAGTTTCCTTTCTAGCCAAATACACAACGTTTTAAATCATCCTGCTGGGCTTTTTGCTCTTGATTCTCATTATAAATCTGGCCAAAAGCCCCCAACAATAGCCATGCCACTGCCTTGATATTTGACTGCCTTGAAGTTTCTTTTGCCAGATTAATTAGTGCACTGCCCTTAATCTCAGTCTCAGGCAGTCTCTGGACACAAGCAAAATGCAGACAAACTTTCTGCCAAGGCACAACACACATTGAATGGAGTCTAGCACCCAGTGCAGTCCTTATTTCCAGCATACACCCCCCCGAAAACCTGGTCTTTACAGGCAGCATTTCTACCAGCCTTCTGGTCTTCTGAGCTCTGACCAGAATCTCCCATAAAGAAGAGCTGAAGGCATGCTAGCTCTACTCTTTCAGGTGACATCTCTGAACCTTTCCAAACTCTTCCCACAAGCCATTTCCACAGGCTCTTGAATCACATGATCAGGTATAGTTACAGCAGTGACCCCACTTCTCTGGTACCAAATTCTGTCTTAGTTACTTTTCTCTCATTGTTGAGACAAAATACCTGATGCTCAGAATTAAGGAAGGAAAGGTTTTTTCAGCTCACAGTCTGTGGAGGTTTCAGTCTTCTCTGACACAGAAAAATGAGACTGTTTTCTTTGTTCCTAAAATATTGGTTGGTTCTGACTCTTGGGCTCTCATGAAGTCTTGCAGTTCTCTCCTTTCTGAAAACCAGCTTTTCTGGCCTCAAGTTTCTCATTTCCTCATAACTTTGGCTTTTACAGTTCCAATTTCAGATCTACAACTCTTGGCTACTTGGTCTGCTATAAAAGAGGAAATAGCTAGGGGATGGGTGGGGTGTGTGTGTGTGTATGTGTGTGTGTGTGTGTCTGTGTGTCTGTGTGTGTCTGTGTGTGTGAGTGGGTGAGATGGGGTGGTTTCTAGTGAAAGATAGGGCAATGGGCTGGCAACACCTTTCTACTATACATCATCCCAAATTATGATATGTGTTCAGAATTCTATTCTTGAACTGAAATGGGACAGAGAGCTTGTGTATAACCCAGGGAAATCATAAACTAATATAGAGAGCTAGAATAAACAGAGGACTATGAACAAAGGCAAGAGCAATATTTCTTTTAGACTCCAGTTTGCTGGCATTGCAAACACATTTGTCAATTAAAAGAACATTTTTTGATAAAATGTCAAAAATGATAAATAGGAAATTCTTCCCACTGCCTCTGTTAAGTAGCATTAGCAGTCAAGGGTGGTCAATTTAGAGGAGATTTTTCATGAGTCCTTAGATGCAAAAAATGTAAGCCAAAAAGAAAAAAAAACCAAAACCACAGCTACAAAAATACCTTATTTAAGGTCAATGTATAAAGACTGATCCAGGCAGCTAGGGAGGGAGGCTTATCTTTTAATAAATATGCTCACCACATTGCAGAAAGAATTTCCTTTTAGTAAAGCTTAGAATCTAATTATTTTAGCAAGTATAATTTATTTGAATTCAAAACACTTGCATTTCTAAGACCCGGTGAAAGATGCATTTATTACAGAATAGAGGCCAATAGAGGCACCTGTGATTCTAACGCATGGTACCTGATCAATATCTACTAGCTGACTAAATTAGTTAAAGGTAAAAATAATTTGATCATTATCAAAATAATGATCTATGTACCTGACAGCTTGTTTTCTTCAGCCTGGAACCAAAGCACATGAAATAAATGTTTCAACTATAAAGAATTAACTTCAAGAAAAATAGAATACAAAAGTTAGGACTAGACCTGTGTGCTCCCTGATGGGATACAATAAAAAGTATGTCACATACTTCTGGTTAAGTCTTAGGACTAAATATTTAACTTGAAAATAACAGACATATCAATTTTATTTCTAGTTAGCAGAAAATACAGAGGATAGAACAAATTAATCAAACCACCATAAGGAAAGAGATACTTTCAGAAGGGGAGGCATTCTAAGGATAAGTGGCTCAGTATGTTATAATAGAAAGAGGGTGTGACAGCTGTTGTAGATTAACAGACTTTAGAGGCCTCATAAATAAGTGGATTAAGTAATCCTCATTCAAACAAACCAGCTGTAGAAGACACAAAACAACAGGAAAATGTGCATATAGATCACTTATTAGCTAATAATAATAGTTAATTTTATTAAATATTATAATGATATTACAGTTATGTAGGAGCATATCCTCTTTAGGGCTATAAAATGAAGCATTTTGGAATTAAATATGAAGCCTATAATTTATTTCAAAATGATTCAGTCAAGAAAGAGATGAAAAATGACAAAATATTAAACTTATTAACTCTAGGCTTTGGATATATTGGTCCATTTTAGTACTTTCTCTAAGTTTGAGAGATTTCATGTAAAGTAATTTTTAAAGAATATAAATTTCATAAGCTACAAATTCTAATATGAAAATCAGAATTAGATAAATAAGAAAAATTTGGGAACAGATGAACAGAAGCTACTAGTTTCATTTTCATTGTCAATAAACCTATAATCCTCCATATTGTTGAGTAAGCTCAAAAGAACATTGCAAATAGCTTTGGGATTGTTTTCTTTCTTTTCATCAGTTTTTGGGGGGCTGGGGATATAGCTCAGTGGAATAAGCGCTTGCCTAGCAAGTGCAGGGTCCTGAGTTCGATCCCCAGTACCACAAAAAAAAAAAAACAAACAGTATCTTTTCATCAGTTTTCATTACTTTCTTTTCAAAGGGGGAAACATGCTGGGTTTCCATTTCATTTTCATTAAATGTATTATCTTCAATCTCCAAAAACAGAAAGTAAAACATGGCAGGTCCTAAAATCTTTCACAAAAGTAAACGTGCTTTGTGAACATTAAGTGCTCATTGTCATTCTGCTTATTGGAACACCTGACCATGTCATTGATGGTTCTATAATCTGAAAATAAGTGATCACTTTGGAGAAAAGATGGGCTGAATTTGTAGAACTTGCGTTTAGTACCATTTACAAGCCTTCCTAAGACTTGAGTTCAAGGCTTTCATAATCTGTTACAGCATTCAGCTTAGAGACTGTTTTCCTGATCAAAATTTGACATAGTTGCTGTCTTTTTTGTCACTGGTATCTTTTGGTCAGTGTGAGTTAGAGATGTTATTTGGGTATTGTCATGTGAGATTTACTTGATGTAACAGTAACCTGTAAATACCACGTAGGCTCTTCCAGAACAAGAGAAACAGAAAGGTTTATGAATATGATGTACAATCACAAATTTATTATGACAATTAAGATCATAGAGTGAGCAGGGTGTGGCAATTAAGATGAAATTTCAAGTTGGTTGACTTTGAGATCCACCCCTGGGACTGGAGAAGCACATGTCTGGGTTTGTGTATGGGGTGGAGGCCTTTGACTTTAGGGGACTATATGTGGTCTGCATCCTTTCTGCTCTGGCACTCTTCCCCTGCTCTGCCTCCTTGTTGCCACGAACAAAGCAGCTCTGCTGTACAATGCCCTTCTGTCATGATGCTTCTGCCTTGGAGCCAGCAGATCAGCAAGTGAAACCATAAGCAAATTAAACCTCTCCTTTTTCAAGTTGTGGGTGTCGGGTGTTACATCTCAGCAACTGGAAGAGTACAGAGACTGAAGCAGAGAAGGTAGGTTCACACACTTAGAATGGGTCAAAAGGATGGTACTGCCTGAATCCTGGGGTTGACAATAGTTCTAGCTCCCCCTTGTGTTTCAGCTTTCCCTGACATGAGACTAGGGCTCAGGTTTAAGAGGACCACAGCAGAGGGGTCCAAGTTTTGGAACAATTGATCTACTGGAGAGACACAAGGTCAAATGCACTTGACCACACCTGTAGCTTACTAATGAATAGTTATTGATTTTATATGCATTTTCTGCATAGAGTGCTGTATATATGGGTCCAGACTGGCACTGTACTCACCAGTAGATGGTTGACAAAGGAAATGACAGAACTGTCAGGTACTTATACTTATAACTTGGTCCTTCCCTTACTCTCGGTAGACTGCAGTTTTTCCATCATGTACTATATTTATTCTAACTTTACCATATATTACCAGTAAATTACTCCATTTTTAGAATTCTGCCTACGTCTCTAAAGTGATTTGCTTACTCATTATCTGTAGTGAACATAACCAGGAGTTTTGTTACTATAATTAAACTAGTCCCCTATTACTATTTATGCTTGATATTGCTATTAAACTGAGTTAAGTTTATCCTAAACAGGTCTCCTTACTCGGATGATAAAGTTTGGCCCAAAGCATAATCTGTACGTAATGAATTTTGTCCTAGTTTAATATGTCAATGAATTGTAACCTAGGACTATACCCTTGTAAGCAAGCAACAGAGTCTCAGACAATCAGAGCAGTCAAACCCTCAACTAATCTCAGACCAAAAGCTGTCAAATTACAAACATGTAACACAAACACCAGCTGTAGCCAATCAGGTTGTTTCTGTATGTCACTTCCTTTGCTGTGGTTGTAGATGAAACCTGCACATGGAGTGGAATAGGGCAATTCTGAACTGTATTTCTTCCAAAATGCTACCCAGTTCTAGAATAGTTTTCTTGTTTAATTGTTTTTATCTTACATGTACCTTTTACATGATTAATTAGTTTCAGCCATCCCCCTTTTCTTTACCTTGGAACCCCTGGTTGATGTCTGAACCCATGTGAACATGAATACCCATATCTATGTGGGAAGGACATTCAAAGATCCATTTTATGAAATTCTAATGAGGTTTAATAATGTACAATGTATAAAATTAAAGCAACTAAAACAAGCCTTTGTTTTTTCATATTGATGAAAAAGTTGTGAATGTAGAGGGTATTTAAATTTATCACTTTACACTAATATTTGTCATCATCAATGTCATCAGTGATGTCTTATATTGTACCAAACTGTACTACTAAACTGTTCTGAGTTAAACTACATTACCTAGTGCTTAAAGTAACCATATAAGGTGAACTGCAGAAGGTAATTATGTCACTTAACAATGGGGACATAAATAGAGGTAGTTATGTGGCATTATCCCAGGAGCAGCATGTGTTAATTTCACAGCATTGACCATATCCTTACAAATAAAATCATCGTTACAAAGGAAACTAACAGCTGAGTCTTACAATATATAACTTTATTTTTATTCCAAGCATTCAACATAGTCAGACCATCTTGGACAGTGGGGTTTATAGATGGATGTCCCTCAAAAGTCTCATGCACTCAAAGGTGGGATTTCAACAGGTAATCGGATTGTGGGATTGGTGTACAGGACTTGCTGTTAGAAGGTGGAACCTGGGTGGAAGAGATGGGTCACGGGGGCGTGGCCTGGAGAGGTGTTTCTCCCTCCAGGCTCCTCTCTTCTTGCTCTACTTTCTGGTCTTATGGTATGAGCACCTTCTCCTCAGCCATGACTCTATGCTATGTTATTTCTTCTTTGGAACTGGCTTACCACGGGCTGAAACATGAGCCAAAATAAACTTTTTTCCCTTTAAGTTGTGAATGTCATGTATTTTGTCCTAGGAACAAGGACAGTGTGTAAGACAGTGGGATATTATGTGGCCCAACATGATTTTCAGTCAATATTACCACACAAACTCATGACAGAGTATATGTTCCACTGAAGGTGAGACTAAATCTGCTGAATTTACAGTTTTACCCTCAGTACTTTGCACCATGCTGGGAACATTGTTAATATTAAAAGAGGACTTTGTTAATTGATGAACCAATGAGGAAAGACAAAATAAAACCTGAGGTGGAATGCAGAATTTTCTGTTTTAAACATCCCTGGCAAGTCAACACAGTAACTAAACTATTTCATAGTCGAGTGTCTAGCATTTACCTCTCCTCAGACTCAGGCTTCCTTTTCACTGCTTTCTGTATTGAGCAGGATCCCTGTAGTTGCCCTAGTACCCAATGACGGCTATTTCTGTCTAAGACTAACATTTCCTGCCATGAACTGAGAAGTGATGAGTGACAGGGATGAATCACACCTGGTGTCATAAATACAAAGGAGCTTTTGAGAGAGACTGAATTACACAACGGTATTCTAAGCCAAGATAGAGAGAATGTCTTGATCTCACTTTGGAATTTTATTTTTCTAAATAGCTACCAAATGTCATAAAAATTCAAGAATAAAGCTTATTCAGTTTTCCACATTTGCCAGGATGCATCATATGGCTGGACCAGCATATATATTTGATTTTTGAAAATGCCATGCTCTCTTTAAATTTCCTCCTTGGTCCAAACTTGTTAGAGACTTGACTCTTCTCCTTGGCAAAAGTTCTTTTCTCTGACTCAATTTTCTCTCTTGTAAATGAACTTCAGACACCTAGATTTCCTCCAGTTTCTTAAGCTGAAATCTTTGCTGTGAGAATTGTAGAGGTCCTGTCCTTTTATTCCTTCTTCTTTCCCAACTGTAAACAGTCCATCAGAAGAGTAACTTGGGACAGTTTGGTAGGAGTATGACTTGATACAGTTCTCTTGAAAACCATTCAGCAGACTCTACTACCCAACAATTCTGCTCACAGATACATATACACACAAAAAATGCAAATATAGATTCACCAAAAGACATATGCAAGGATATTATGTTACTAGTAATATCCCCAAACAAGAAACTACCCAAATTCCTTTAACAAAACCATGCTATGCCTTTACAAAAGAGTATTATGTAGCAAGAAGAATAAATAATTTATAACTACACATAAAAATAAAATATGATTTTCACAATCTTTAGTGAAAGAAGGAAGCCATACAAATAATACATACTCTATTACATCATTTATATAAAGTTCAAAAGCAGAAGAAAAATAAAGTCTCTGGTTAGCAGTTAGAATGTGGGGTACCTTTATAGAGAGGTCAGTGACTGGAAGGGGCACTTCTGTCCTTTTGAGGCTTCTAGGGTTCTGGTACAATTTTATTTCTTTATCTGAGTGGTGAGTACAAGTTACACAGATCTATTTAGTTTTTTTAAAAATTATGAAGATGTACATTATGATTTGAATACTTTTTATAGGCATGTTATACTTCAGTAAAATATTTACAAAGATAAAAGAAAGCAAAAAATCAACATAAATTTTATTCTGAAAGAGATGACATTACAGGACAGTGGATACAACGTAAGATGAATAGTAAGTAACACTGAATGACGGAAGTGAAGAAGTGAGAGCCATAACGTTTTCCATTTAAATTTGAGGTGAAATATCATTTACCTTGAGACATTATAAAATTCTTCTCTACCACTCGTTCTCCGGCATCCTGCTCTACTTGTCCACTGACACTGGGTGTGAATGTTTGTATCAGGTATGGCTACGTTTAAGGAATCAGATAGGAACAAATGCTGGGCAGACTGCACAGAGCAAAGGAACCTTCATCCTTGGTGGGAGTGTAAACAAGTACAAACACTATAGCAATTTGTATAGCAGTTCCTCAAGCAAGCAAAACTAGAAATTCCATTCAACACACCTATTCCACTTCTAGATATTTTCCCCAAAGAGTTAAAGCCATCATATTACAGTGATACACGCGTGTCCATATTTATAGCAGCACAATTCATAATAGCTAAATGTTGGAAGTGGGCCTGTATGGCCATCAACAGATGACCAGATAAAGAAAACGTGGTATTTACTCACAATGGAGTACTACTCTGTCACAAAGGAAGATACGCTTGAGTCATTTGTGGAGAAATGAATGCAGCCTGAGGCCATAATGTTAAGGGAAATAAATCATAAACACAGGAATCTTAATGCATTTTAATTAATGTAGCTCTTCTGTTTTATCTGCTTGGTACTGGGGATGGAGCCAAAGTCTTTTCCATACTAGGCAAGTACTCTGCCACACAGATACACTTGCAGTTCCTCAACATTGCTCTGAAGAAAAGATGCCAGCAGCTGGTTTTAAAACACACACACATACACATGGCACTAACTGTAGTAAAATGAACAAAGTCAGGGTTCTACTTAGGCTGCCTACTTGTTTATTCCTAACTCTTTCATACAGGAAAATGGGAACTATCTCTCCAAGCATTTCTGATCCCCTTTCTGGAAGGGAAGGACTATAGTACTAAATCGCTCAACACACATTTATCTTTTCACAAAGATAAAAAAAAAAGTGGAATGAGAGTTTTGTTCTTTGTTTTTACTTTGCTGCTCTACCTTTGATCTGCTGGATGTACTGATAAGAAGAGAGAAGAGAAGAGAGAAATAATGGAAAGAGCCAATGTCCCCAAATATTCAATATCCCAATATGCTCTACCTCACTCTATAATTATATAAAAAATAAGACAATTTAGTTAAGATGTCTATGTAAAGACTAGAATATCTGTGTCTAAAGCAGAGAATTCAAAGAGAGGGCTAGTGCAGCTAAAGAGCTTTTCTTGGCTTCCTGGTATTGGCGTGCTTTGTTTAATAGTAAACTCTGATGGAACCCAGGGAGCTTCATGTCCAGCCTCAGGAATCACACATGGCAAATACTCTACCACTGAACTATGTCACCAGCTCAACGTTAAACTCTTAATGTGGAAACGACCTTAGTTAAAATAATCCAGTGTTCACATTATACTGAAAACTATTTTAGGAGAGTAACATTATCAATAATACATTCTGCCACTATCACAGCAGTAAAGGTTATATCCATTAAGAATACTGCCAGAATCTTTGTGCAGATTTTACCTATGTGCCATATGGATTCCTGTAAACTTCCCAAAATCAGTGATATTTGACTATATTTATCTTAGGTGAATATCAACAGGTATAATATGTGAATTAAAATAGCTAAGTTATTAATCTAGTCCTAATTGAAAATAAAACCAGCTTCATAGAGATAAATGACAGATACAACTGCACACAATATAGCCCTCCACACATAGGTCATGGAAGTTTCCGGATGGAAACAGACACTGTAAATGTACATGTCTTAGTGACTTTTGTCATCACTGAGACAGAATATCTGACAGCTACAAGTTAAAGGAAGAAAGTTTTATTTTAGCTCACATTTTGCAGAGGTTTCGGTCCACAGTCGGCTAAGTGCTATACCTATATTGTTTTATTTACCATCTTGTCTTACAGTAGAACATAGCACTGTCTTTTTCTCATTTGTTATTCTCAATAGCACGATGACTGTCAGTGCTATTAAATGGCTGAACAAAACTTTTACTGCTGCCTATAGTAGCAGAATGTATTATTGACAGGGTTAATCTTCTCCCAAATAATTTAGCCTTTCTGCAATTTACAGCAATAAGTTTCTCGAGTGTGTATTTACTACAAAGCCCTCCCTTTTTGGCTTTCATAAAAACTGTAGGAGACATTTGTTACTTTGTCCTGTAACCCCATGTAGTGGTAAATATAATAGCAATGGTTCAATGTCATAAAACATAGCAGGGAAGGCTGCTGAAACTCGAATATAATCAATTTGCTCCAATGCTAGTGTAGGTGAAAATTTATTGCTAAATCACCTTTTTAAGAGTTGCCTTGGTTATTTAATATTGATCTCAAAATGATTAAGAAGTGGAATACTATTGATTTTTAAATGAAAAAAAGTCCTTATAATAAGAAACAGAATCCAAAAATTTCAGGTTATAGAAGTGGATTTTAATGGTCTTCATTAGCTCCTAAAGTTGAATTTGAATGTTATATAGTTCTTCTGCTTAGTTTGGAATTTTTAACAAGGTAAAAAGTCCAGATTGTCAACTGTGGAACAAAACAAATACATATATATGAACATGTGATATAGCTAGATTTCACTATGGATGCCAAGGATTTAAATCTGAAATCACAATCACATTACCAAATCTTAGAAAACTGCTGGGAGGAGGGTCCTGGAAGGGTGTATAATGGCTCCCTTTAGTCTGTGTCTCCTGAATTATTTTCTGGTCATACCCGTGTTCTGGTTTTCCTTTAGCTAGAATTGATATATCGTCTTCCTGACTGTTTTAAAGCTGTGTCATATTGTTCAGCGAGAAAGAGCAAAGAACTTATAGGGTGGGATATAGCTCAGTCATAGGATGCTGGCCTAGAATGCACAAAGCCCTGGGCTGAAAATAGGAGATGAGGGTGTGCAAACTTGGCTGTGGAAGTAGGTGTGACCTGTTAATTGCAAAACCCCAGAACACATGCGCAGAACTTGAACAGGTTTTCAATAAGATTACATCAGCCTGAGGAATGGGATCCCAGCACTGTTTCTCAGAACAGAATGTAGAGGTTCTCATGGGTTTCCTCAAGATTGGAACAGTACAAAAGGACACAGGTGCCAAGAAGAGCTTGCTCACGCGGCTTTCCTCATGATGGTTCACCTGTGTCCTCCTGGGTGTACTTTGATCTTGATGTTTCCGCTTTTACTGGGCCCAAGTTTGCTCTGCAGAAGCAGTTTCTCCCTCACTCTTCACCTTTACTTTTTCAAATAAATTTTGCCACTGCTTTTTGTTTGTTTTGTTCTTTTCTATGTTTGAGATGAAAAGAACCTGACTGCTAACTCCAGAAGGAGAGACAGACAACCTCAAACCCAATAACATTTATTTAGGAAGCCACTTTTAGAAGGAGCTTCCCCCAAACAGGCTGAATCCCCTGCACTACGAAAGCGAACATAAACATTGGGTTTACTCCATGGGACCTTGTACGAAAATGTTGTTTCTCTTCTCCATACCTACAACCCTCTGTCCCCTTAGCTGTCATTTGGGAACAGATTTTGAAAAGCAACCTAGCACTGGCCAGGTATTTAAATTCTTACCCTTGACTGGAACCCTTACTTGTAATGAATTCTACCTCTACCCCAGTAAGGAAAATAAAAGGCCTTACAGGAAAATTGGTCTCATGATTTTATAATTCAACTCTCATTTTTTGTATGATGCTGTAATTCTAAGAGTAATGTTTTCTAAAGCAGTCATTCGTTTAAAGAATCTTTGTTTGCTACATGGTACTACATTTCAATGCCAATGATAAACACCACCAGTAGAAATTTATTCTAATTTTAAAATTTCCACCTTTCTGAGTGACATCATCTCTGTACAGGCATATGCATTGATGTGCAATCTACACTCAGCTTGCTTTATAGAGATGGGTGGTTATAAATAAGAAAAAGAGAGGTAGAAAAGAAATAAAAGTGAAATATTAATTTTATAAACTAATTTTACTTAATTTATATAGCAGATCTGGATTAAAGCCTTACTCTCCACCTGAGGCAAAAAATATTTACACCATATCTTTAAGGCTTGTGTTGTGTTGGCTAGAAAGGGTTTGAAAGAGAAAAGTAAGTCTCCTGGAGGCTTTGTTTTCTCTATTGGAAATGTAATTGTATATTTCAATCTTCTAGTTTCAAAGAATGAAAGCAGTAGTAATCTCTGCA
This sequence comes from Dinomys branickii, assembly GCA_004027595.1. NCBI lineage: Eukaryota > Metazoa > Chordata > Mammalia > Rodentia > Dinomyidae > Dinomys > Dinomys branickii. The sequence continues at coordinate 7,178 of PVLD010026736.1, read as the reverse complement.
ATTGCTAATTAACATTTCTTCACCTGACCTAACATCCTGGCCATTGGTTATTACCAATTCAAATGATGTGTGTTTTACTATCAAAAGGATTTTCTTCTTAATTCTTTAAGTTTGAAAGTAAAGTACATTTTTGCTTTATGAAAAGTATTTGAAGAGGTAGTTTATTTTTTGAGAACCCATATCATATTGCCACCTATCTTTGTTATTTATACTTATTAGCAAATTTCTGCAGCTATAAATCCTAGGCTACACTCCTGTGCCCAATATAATTCCACTCACATGTTTAATAAATATTGGTTTCAAATTTCAGTCATGATGATAAATATAATTCTAAATGCCAGCCAATCTAATAGTAAACATTTCGTTTCTTAAACATTCCCTTCTTTAGGCCTTTCTTTTTAACGCCATACACTGTAGTAAAGCCTTTCCAAGTTAGCAAGGCATTACAGATTTTATTAAGTAGATTCTGATTGAAAGGACACCCTGATAAAGATTTCAGATGGGAGGAATCGTTCTCAAAGACAGAAGATCATTTAAAGAAATGTTTTGATTAGGGAATACTATGTGTCCATGACACTGGAATTTAGGAAATAGGAGAATAACAAAACCTATCAAAGAAATATCACTCATTTAAAGAAGAAAGCTTTATTTTCGTTTTACTATTACAGAGTAAGAATGTAAAAGAGTTAGTAGGGAAGAGCCCTAAGAAATTTTTATCTTGACACTACTGTTTTTCAGGGTCATGAGAAATACGTCTGTATCTGGAGCTGGTGTTGAGATGAAGCGTAAGTCATCCCTTGAGCTGCTATTGCCAGATCCAAGCACCTAAAGGCCCAGTGGGTCAGCCCAGCTGAGTATCACTATTGTAGAGAAAGGTCAGAGCCCAAATCACTCTTTCTCACTGACAATTCCAGCCTTTTTCCTGTAGAGACATTCTTTTTTGTTTGTATGCTTGACTTGAATAAAATTGTTTACTTTATGGGAAAGCACATTGCCTAGCACTGGTTTACTGTCAGTGGGAATGGCTGTGATTTCTGTGCCTTGGAAAACTGGGCAGAGTCAGATGCCCTAGAAATCCAGAGACTCTCCCTCCATTTTCTCTCATTGTATTTAACCACGATGACCTTCAAACAGCTGGGCAGGGGTGAGACAGAGGGGCAACTAGAATTTGTGAGCAGAGAGAGGAATATAGAGAAGTGAGAAAAAGAGCTCCTCAAGAAATGTGGCTGGCGCCCCACTCATATTCCTTCCAGGCCCCTTAGCACTAAATTTCCAACTATCTGTATCTTAATCTTTGTTCCAGAAATTTCTTGGATCTTCAAAGACTGCTTTATCTACCTTTAAGAAAAATCAAAGGTGCCCTGCAGTTCTCCTCACCCACGACCGCATGTCAGATACAGGCCTCTATACGAGGGACAGGAGGTGGAATATCACTACTGTACTTCAGTTTCATTGTACCCCAGGCGAGCTGTCCATTTACACCATTGCCTGGAGTTTCCTAGTGGCCTTATAATCCCCTTTATGATGGTGTCCCTTTTGCCAATGCCCCAAATGGTCCAAGGAAACAAAGAGGCTTGTGGGCCTGACTACTTGTGGCAAACCCTCTTGCCAGCTCTGCCTTGGTAACTCAGTGGGAGAGGAGAAGCTGAGACATAGTGGGAAGGAAATACTGATGTAACTGCTTATTGCTAGCAAGTCTGTCACCAAGATTTCTGGACACTAGTGCTGGGCTAATCTGGTGTTTTTTTAGGGGCTCCCATTCAATTCAAAGCTGCCTTATCAGTTTAGAGCTCAGGAAATGCTAGCTCTGAGCCATATTCTTCTGTCCAGTGCAGGAACACAAGGCAGCTTGCCACTGCATTGCTTTTCCAGTCCGGGGGTAATAAACCAGTTTTCCTTCTTCTCACTTTTAAGGATGTTCTTTTGGTTTTCTCTTGCATTATTTCCAGGGTTTATGACTATGTTTACTGGGAATGGGTAGGAGCAAATAGAACAATGCTAGTGTATTTTGTCCACACTGCAGGTCCAAATTGATTTTTTTAAAAACCACAGAAACAATTCAATGGATAAAGAACTACCATTTCCACAACAGTCTCTATAGAGGACCACTGTAGCAACAACTACAAAAACCTGGACACATAATTGAAAGTTTATAAAAAATTAACTCAAAGTACAAAATGTATCCATGAGATATAAATAGGCGAATGAACAAACTAATAAGTATATATCCTGACATGATATGACAAGAATACTTAATATCTCTGAAATCTCTGCTGTCCCAAATCTGTAACCTCAGTCTAATTGTGAGAAAAAGTCAAAATCACAGATGGTCTACAAAACAGCTGATCACTACTCTTCAAATTTCTCAGGGTCATAAAAAAAGAAAAGCCTCAAAGCTGTCATAGACCAGAGGAGACAAAGGATAGGTAAAAATTAAATGAAATACTGTATAATAGCCTGGATTATACCCTGCAAACAGGAAAAGGAGACTAACCAGTGAAATTTGAGTAACATCAGAGTTTGGTTTTAAAAAATCATAAATGTAATAAGTCATAAAAGATGCCCATATATCAGCACTATGCACAGCTAGCAATTTAGTCTCAGTGAAATTTAATTTAACGCTGTGAACTCTTATTGAATATTTACCAATGAAAACTCTATAATTAGTGTTCTTAAATGACTTCATATGTCAAAGGTAGTAACTAAAAATACTCCAAATTATATTATTTGAACTAAATGGAATATTTCCACTGCCTCCATAAAGAGAATATTCATCTTCTTTGTAGGTTGGTATCTTATCTCTTTTTCTCATTTTCTCTCTCTCTAGGGGAGTTTCCCATTTTCTTTTCATATACCTCTTGTTTTCTCTATTTCCTGTTGTGTTTGCTCCCTTGGACACTCTATCCTGCTTTATAACCTCATTTTACTTATTAGATGGCTGACTTCCTCTAGAATTATATAAATAGTGTAATCACTAAGGACTTTTCAGCCTCTCATTTGTTGCTTTGAACCCAGAATCACATTACCCACGACTGCTGAGCACCATGGAGAGAAAGCAAAGAGAATCTTGGAGATTACAGTCATATTCATTGTAGGGACTTACAAAGAATGCAAATGGATATTTGATAAATGGAAAAATAAATTCATCATGTATTTAAACTTATTTGCTAACTACCCAGTAGAGGGCCTAGGTGGAGAGGCCAAGGAGTAGAGGAGGAAGTACTTTCCTATTTGTCTATTACCTGCTATGATTTTCTTTGTGCTGTTTCTTCCTTCTTCTATGAAATAAACAGCAAGATGATTTTGAACCAAGTTCTGTTTGTCTAAATGCAATATCTGGTAAACATTTTTCATGCTATGGTTTCCAGACTCCTGTTGTTCCTTAAATACAATTTTGAGGGTTAGAAAGTAGGGCCTTTTTGGGAACAAACTGAAAGTTTCAAGGCATTGGGAATCTAAACACAAAAAGACTTACTCTTGATCATTCAGTGACCACTTTATTACTAAGTATTGCCACAGAGTTCCAGGAATCAAAGTTGCTTATGGTCTTATTTACTAATAAAGGACAAATGCATTAGTGCATGCTGCATGAAGGGCTTTTTACAATGGCTCAAATGGAAAACTGATTCATCAAATAACTCTCAGACTATAAGTCCTATCAAACAAAAGGAGTACAAGCCATTGAAGTCAGGACTATATTCACAATACCAATGAATTCATGGTGTGATTATTTTTTATATGTAAGTAAAAGGCACAAAGAGTAAGAGGAAAACTTGCAATATTATACTTTATTTTTTTCAGTATTGAATTTTATACTGCACTATTAAATTGATTATGCCATCAAAATAAAGGATTGGTAATATAAAATTAGATCAGTGTTAAAATTGAAAAATTGCCTTAGTAAAAACAAAAATGACACATGATTATCCATCATTATCAATATCAAAACAACTAACTGGACAAAAGTAATGAAACATTCACATGTATCTATTTTCATTAAAACTAACATCAATTTAATTTTGAAAAAATATCCTTGATTATAAGTTAATATTTTTATTTTCGTGCTTTGTATATATTTACTATATAATGAATTATTTATAGTTGTCTATTTTTTAATTATTTAGTTTTTAAAAATTAATCTTACTGGCACCATATAGATATTTATAATGCTCATATCCATCATAGGGAACTTTTTCCTATATATGATATATCTTGATTCCTTTTTTCTTTTCTAATCCCTTCCTCCCCCTTCAACCCTTCTTCCCCTACTTATTTACAAAGCTTTCTTTCCATTTTATCCTTCTCTTATCATTTTTTCTTATTCCTTTCTTCCTTTCCCCACCCTATCCCTAGTTCTCCCATTTTTTAGTTTATTTTAAGAATAAAGGAAGAAAACATTACCAAACAGACATCCACTTATAAAATAGCATAAGAACAATACAAGCAATACAGAGTTATAGACAAAATGGTAGGAAATTAACAATGGTTGTTGTATTACTATTGTTATCTTCACAGTGTTTTCTCAGGACAACAAATAGAGACATGCAATAGTGATCAAACCAGTAAGCAATAACTGTTCCTTTCAGTAAAGCAATAGAAGACAGTAGTACCACTGTTAGCTATTCTGTGTATAAATACATACATAATTTCCCCTTCTTCCCCTTCTCTTTTCCCACACCCAAGTTGCCCCTTATTTTGAGCATTTCCTTTCATTTCACAATGTATATCATACCTCCTACCTTTTATTCACTCTTTCAGGTCCTTACACTAGTGAGATAATACATTGCTTACACGTGGAGGTCTTGTTTATTTCACTACTGAGTATGGTCTCTACTTGTGACCATTTACCTATAAAAGGCTCGAGTTTATCTTTCTTTATACCTGAGTAATACTCCATTATATGAGTACCAATCCTCAGGGTATGGAAATTTGGGTTGCTTCCACAATTTAGCAATTACAAATTGTACTGCTATAAACATGGGTGCACATACATTGCTGTGATATGATGTTTTCAGATCTTCTGGGAAAATACTCAGAAGAGGAATAGCTGAGTTGAATGAGACCTCTACACCTAGTTGGCTGAGGAATCTCCAAACTGATTTCCATAGTGGTTTTACCAGTCTGCATTCCCACCAGCAATGCAGAAGAGTTCCTCCTCTATAGTCTCGCCAGCATTTGTTACTGGTTGATTTCTTAATGGTAGCTATCCTTACTGGGGTGAGATAAAATCTCAGTGTTGTTTTAATTTGCATTTCATGAATGACTAATGATGTTGAATATTTTTTCATGTATTTATTTGCTATTTGTATTTCTTTATCTGAGAAGTATATATTTATCTCAGATGCCCATTTTTGGATTGCATCTTTGAATGTGGAGGGACTGATGTTTTTTAACTCTTTATATGTTTTAGATAGAAGACCTTTCTCTGAAGGACAGTTAGCTAAAATTTTTTTTCCCAATTTATGGGTTTTCTTTTTACTCTGCTGGTGATTTCTTTAGATGTGCAGAAACTTTTCAGTAGCATGAGATCCCAGTTGATTCTTTGAAGTATTTCACAGGCAGTTTGGTTTTTGTTCATGAACTCTCTGCCTACCCCTGTATCTTCAAGATTTTTACTTAATTTCTCTTCCAATAGATTTAGTGTTTCTGTTTTAATATTGAGATCTGTGATCCATTTAGACCTCAGTTTGGTGCATGGTGATAGACTTGGGTCTCTTTTGAGTCTTTGGTAGGTGGCAAATCAATTTCTCCAGCACCATTTATTAAAGAAGCTATCATTTTTCCAGTGTTTGTTTGGCCCCTTTATCAAAGATTAGGTGGTTGAGTGTGCTCATGGTTGTATCTGTGTCTTCCAGTCTGTTTCACTGATCTTCTGGTCTGCTTTTAGCCAGTACCATGTTGATTTTATTACAGTAGCTTTGTAGTAAAATTTTAGGTCAGGGATTGTGATTCCACCTGACTTTCCTTGTTTCCCAGGGTTTCTTTTCCTATTCATGGTCTCTTTTGGTTCCAGATGAATTTAATGAATATTTTCTCTAGGTCTGTGAGGTATGCTAAAGGTAGTTTAATGGGAATTGCATTGAATTGGTACATCAATTTTGAGAGTATGGTCATTTTCACAATGTTGGTTCATCCTATCCATGAGCAAGGAATGTTTTCCCATTTATTGAAACCCTCTTTGATATCTTTTTTCAGAGTACTATAGCTTTCATTCAATAGATCTTTTACTTCTTTTTTTAGATTGATTCCTAAATATTTCAATTTATTGGATGCTACTCTGAAAGATGTGGTTTCCTTAATTTCTCTCTCAGTGTGTTTGTTGTTTGTGTATAAGAATGCTATTGATTTTTGGGTGTTGACTTTATATCCAACTATATTGCTGAATTCATCAATTACTTCACAAAGTCTTCTTTTGGTGTTTTTTGGGTCTTGCATACAAAGTATCATGTCATCTTGAAATAGTGATAGGTTTTCTTCTTCTTTTCCTATCCTTACTCCTTTTATTTTTCTCTCTTATCTAATTGATCTGTCTAATGCTTCCAGCACTATGTTGAACAGGAGTGGTGACAGCAAACATCCTGGTCTTGTTCCTGCTTTTAAAGTAAAATCTTTCAGTTTTTGTCCATTCAGTATGATGTTGGCTGTTAGTTTGTCATTGATGGCTTTGATCAGGTTGAGATAAAAATGTTCTATTCCTATTTTCGGTACAGTTTTTATCATGAATGCATTTTGGACTTTGTTAAAAGCCTTTTCTGCATCTATTCAGATGATCAAATGATTTTTGTCTTTGGCTCTATTGATATGGTGTATAACATTAATTGATTTGAGAATATTGAACCATGCCTGCATTCCTGGAATGAATCTGACTTGGTCGTGGTGTATGATTTTCTTGATGATTTTCTGCATTCTATTTCATAGTATTTTATTGAGTATCTTTGCACCTATATTCATTAAGGAGATTGGTCTGCACTTTTCTTTTTCTGTTAGGTCTTTCTCTGGTTTTGGTATCAGTATAATACTTGCCCCTAAAACTGAGTTAGGAAGTATTGCTTCCTTCTCAAATTCAATGAAGAGTTGGAGGAGTATTGGTACTAAATCTTCTCTGAATTTCTTGTAAAATTCTGCTGTGAATCCATCACAGCCTAGGCTTTTCTTTGTTGGTAAGGTTTTTTTTTTTT
>PVLD010026735.1:0-21770 GCA_004027595.1 Dinomys branickii | reverse complement strand
TTGGCTAGGGGTTTATCAATTTTATTTACTCTTTCGAAGAATCAACTCTTTGATTCACTAATTTTTTGTAGAGTTTTCTTCATCTCAATTGCATTAATTTCTGCCCTGAGTTTTATAATCTCCTCCCTTCTTTGGGCTCTTGGTTTGGCTTGTTGCTCTTTTTCTAAGAGTTTGAGGTGTATCATTAGGTTATTTATTTCCTCTCTTTCTATTTTCTTTGTATATGATTTCTTTGCTATAAATTTCCCTCTGAGGACTGCTTTCATTGCATCCCACAGATTCCGATAGGTTGTACTTGCGTTTTCATTTATTTGTAGGTAATTTTTAATTTCTTCTTTAACTTCTTGTGTGACCCATTGGTTATTCAGTAGGTTGTTGTCTAATTTCCACGAGTTTATGTGGTTTTTGGAGTTCTCTTTGTCATTAATTTCCAATTTTATTGCATTGTGGTCCGATAATATGCATGGGATAATTTGAATTCTTTTGCATTTAGGTAGATATGTTCTATGGGCTAGAATGTGGTCTATTTTGGAGAAAGACCCATGTGCCGCTGAGAAAAATGTGTATTCTGATGTTGTGGGGTGGAACATTCTGTATACATTTACTAAGTCCATTTGTTCACACTTTTGATTCAGGTCTGTTATTTCTTTGCTGAGTTTCTGTCCGGTTGAACTATCTCTTTGGGTCAGAGGGGCGTTTACATCCCCTATTACAATAGTGTTATTAGTTATTTGATTTTTTACGTCTGTCAATATTTGACTTGTAAAGTTAGGTGCTCCATTGTTTGGTGCATAAATGTTTAGGATTGTTACCTGTTCCTCTTGTAGCTTTCCCCTAACTAGTATGTAGTGGCCTTCTTTATCTCTTTTGATTGTTTTTGGTTTGAAGTTTACATTGTTTGCAAACATAATAGCTACCCCTGCTTTTTTCTGGGGGCCTGTTGCATGGAGAATTGTTTTCCGACCTTTAACTTTCAACCTGTGGATTTATTTTTGAGTAAAATGTGTTTCCTGTATACAGTATATTGTTGGATTGTGTTCCTTAATCCACTGTTCCAATCTTTTCCTTTTGACTTTTGAGTTGAGGCCATTTACATTAATGGTTATCATGGTTATATGTTGACTTATTCTAGTCATGTTATTTACTTGATGTTTTCCTTCTTTTGCTGACTGTTTAATTATTTGTTCTGTTTTGGGAGTTATTTCTATAGCTGTTCTTGGCATTGTGGTCTCTTTTTTCTCTGTCTAGAATATCTTTTACTGCTTTGTCCAATGCTGGTTTGGCATTCACGAAGTTCTTCAGTTGTTCTTTGTCGTGGAAATATTTTGTTGCTCCATTGAATCTGAGGGATAGTTTTGCAGGATACATCAGCCTGGGTTGGAAGTTGTTTTTTCTCAGAATCTGTAGTATCTCGCTGCAAGCTCTTCTTGATTTCATGGTTTCCGTTGAGAAATCTGCTGTGATTCTGATGGGCTTTCCTTTATAGGTGATCTGTTTCATTTCTCTAGCAGCTTTTAATATTGCGTTCTTTTGCTGGATATCTGGGATGTTGACTATTATATGCCTGTGTGTGTTTTTCTTTGGGTTATGGGTCATTGAGGTTCTATATGCCTTGCTTTACTGAACTTCAGTATCTTTTACCTTGTTTAGGAAACTTTCTGCTATTATTTCAACAAATATTCCTTTTATATCGTTTGTGAGATCTCCTGCTGTTTCACACACTCCTATAATTAGAATATTGTTATGTTTTGCTTCATCTTGCAGCTGTTGGATTGACTTTTCTTGTGTCTTTGATGATATCATGAGATTCTTCATTTCACGCTCATAAGCTGCCATGCTGTCTTCAAGTTCTGAAATTCTATCTTCGGTTTCATTTAAACAGTTTTTCACGCTTTCAGCGTTAGTTTTCAAATCCTGGCATTCTCTTTGGACCTGTTTCATTCTTGGTAGTTCATTCCTAAATTGCTCTTGTAACGTTTCCATTTGTTTCCTATTTTCTTCTAGTCTTTTGTCTATATCTTCTCTATGTGCACGGAACATTTCTTCCATCATTGTTTACAGCTCGTTTTTTGTCTGAGAAATCATTGTGGGTATGTGGCTTATTTCTGCTTTAAGCTCTTTTATGGCCTGTTGGAGTTGTTTCATTTCGGATGCAATCGTTTCATAACTTGCAGGTATGTGATTTCCTGGTTCCCCTGTATCCTCACATTCAAAACTTGTTCTGGGTGCGGTTGAGTTTTCAGACTGCGTTTTGTTCCTCTGTTTTCCCATTTTTGTGTATCAGATTTAAAATGTGGAGCTATAAATTCCCCAGGCAGTTCAGCAGGCAAAGGTGTACTTCAGAGGCTGCTCCAATGATTCCTTCTCTTTGGGAGAATGTCCTTTAAGCTGTCTCCTGAGATTTCCGCTTGTACTCCCTACCCCGAGACCTGACTGGGGCGTATAAACAGATTACCACCCCAGGCGTGTTGCGGACAGGCCACTCAGGTGTTCCTCCCTGGGTGGAGCTCCTTCCCCCCTCACAAATCCCCTATGGGCGCCTAGGTAGCTCTTTCTACCTGTAGGTATTACTGTTAAAACAACATAATAGAGTGTGCAATTTAATTAGTGGAAACTACACTCATAGAAGTAATGAATTTTGTTTCGTAAGGGATGGTGACTTTAAGCATATCATTTTAAGATAGAATAATTCTAGTCTTAGTGTAAACCTCATAATGTGTCGTGAGGAACATCCCAGAGGTGTTGTAAAGAGTTAACTTTACAGTCCTGACTTTGCCCTCAATGCTTTCCCAAAGACAAACCTTGCCTGAGTTGTTTCGTTCCTCCTTTGGCCCTAGATAAACATTGTAACCATAAAGGGAGACATGTAGAACAGCGTACACAAAGTATATATCCTTGTGGGCAGAGCCTGACCCAGTCACACGGCACAAGGAAAACAACTGTGGCCATGCCTAAAAAGTTCCAATCTATTACCATGGAAACCAAAAATGTATATAAGGTGAGAACAAAGGCAGTTATGTGCCACATTCCTGATTGGCAAACCAGGAATGAAGGGTGATTGGTTAAATTAGTTTAATTTGTTTTATTAAATCAAATTAATAAACTCTGTTCTGAATGAGCTCTTTGATCTCCTGTGGAATTCACCCCAATGTTTTCCATAACAGTTTAAATATCCAACTATAGCCTGATACCCTCTCTTCTCTTTCAGATAACTCTAATGTGTATTCAAGGTACATTAGCCTTTTAAGAAGTTGTGATTTAGCTCATGGAAATTATTCTGGTAGGAAAATTTTGGGGGCGTTTTTTCTTAATTTACCTAGAGGGCCTCTGATGAAAGCACCTTAAAACTCTAGCTGTTCTCCAGCAGCACCTAGAAAGCTGAGGGTTTTCTTGAACTCAAGGAGAGGAAATATTAGAGGAATCTGCATCATTTCAACCTACTGGCTTCAGGCTAATTTGACACCTACGAATGGAGAAATAATTTGTTTGTGTTTGTTTATTGGCAACACTGGCAGTGTTTTCTTCATGCTGACAGCAAACATTGTAAGTGCATTTATCATTTTTAAGATCTTCATTATTAAAGATTCAGTATTTCCTTCCCATGCCTTAAATTTCATAGTGGATAATTCCTTAAACCACATTACTTCAACTGATTTTACCTCACCCCTTTTCTCCCATTAGAAATTATCCCCAGCGGGATAAGCTTTCATATTTAAATTTATATCCCCTAGTTTACCAATAGTCTGAGAAAATGACAGATTTCATTTAATAGCTTCCATTTCCAGCTCTGAAATGCATTCAAGGTCCCAAATAACAGTCCTTTTCCAAACTGAGAGTAACACATTGAGAAGCTAGTCATCTTGCTGAAACTTGGACCCCTTTGTCATTTCAAGGTATTCATTCCTATACTGAAGCTTTGTTTAAAATTCCTTTTTCTTTTTAATAAAAAATTAGGATGTTACCTTTATTGTGGCCAGACCCCCAAACACTAGATTTTATATCAGTGGGCACTGTAGAGGCCATATATGTAAAACCTTTCCTGTTATTTGCTTGCCAAGGGGGTGCTCTGGTGGTTTTCCTCACATTATTACTGCAGCTGTGTTCATAATTGTCACCAAGTCAAAGGATCATTCAAATAAAATCTAATGTCTATTCCCTTAAGAGAGATCTTTATGCAGAAATACAAGTCTAAAATTTCAGAAAGCAAAATTGTTAGACTATTTGAACAAATATTTATAAATCAGAATGGCATCAAAATAGAGAAAAGAAACAAAAACTTCTGGAAAATTAGGTAATCAGCACAAGCCACATTTTAAAGTTTCCTTTTATGAAAGCTTCTTTGAATACTGTTAAAATCTGTTCCATACCCCAGAGTCTGTGTTCCCTGTATTTTTCATGACTTACAATTTAGGAAAGTATGTGTGTGTTCTTTGTTGCCTTTATTTATTTATTTTTATTTTATTTTTTTGGCAGTACTGGGGATCAAACTCAGGACCCTGCGCTTGCTAGGCAGGCGCTTATTCCACTGAGCTATATCCCCAGCCCCTCTTTGTTGCCTTTAGAACAAAAAATATTTTACTTTAAAAGTTAAAAAACTGACAGAACAACAATAAAGACAAAATCAAAACAACACAAAAATGACACATGACCCCAAGACAAAATGATAGAAATTTACAATGGTTGCTATATTACATACTGTTATCTTCAATGTAGTTGTTCAGTTCACCAGACATAAGAATGTAAGATTGATCAAATAATCAAAGACAGCAACAAGTGGAAAAGAAATTTTAAAAAACCACATTGGAAATGATGCAGAGCTTCACAATGCAAGATGGTGGGAATGCAACAGTGGTTCTTATACTGCACATTGTCTTCATACCAGTCATCCTATTACCCAATTCAAGCGTGTGAAATTGGTTAAACAAAAAGAAAATTTTAAGCATTGACTGTTCCTTTCAATAAACTGGAGACATCAGCAATACATCTAAAAACATATTTTAATAAAAAATGAGATGAGAAAAAAGCATCCAACTATAGTTTTTTTGCACTTCTGATAAATTTTAAATCTTCATTATAAATTGCATGATGTTCTCAGTGTATTTAGGATTATATTTTAAACTTGGGGATTTGCATTATTTATGCAAGGAATTAAGTGCACAGGGATGTATCAATCCAGATATGTGTTTTCGTGGATGTGTGTTTGTATGTGCTCATGTTTTTGCATACGTAAGTGTTACAATGGATGTAATCATGTGTGTATGTAGGTCAGTGTCCACATATATATGTGTGTTGTACACTTGAGTCCTGCTCATGCATTCAGTAGAATGTTATATCCTTGGTTTCTCATAGGTATGATTTTATGGACTCTAATTCTTTCCTGCACGGGTCACTCATATATTGTACCAGGTTGGTTAGTTCACTCAGGCTTTTACTACAGTGCACTTTAAGTTTTCTGATTATTATTATTATTATTTTTTAAAATTTTAAAGACAAAGGAATGGAGACATACAAACCAGGATAACACAAAAATAATAAAGGAAATACAAAATTATAGAGAAGATAGTAGGGAATTAGCACTGGATGCTGTATTACATAATGTTATCTTTGCATTTGTTAACACAAAAACAATAAAGGAAATACAAAATTATAGAGAAGATAGTAGGGATTTAGCACTGGATACTGTATTACATAATGTTATCTTTGCATTTGTTTTTGCATGTGTTACTAAGTTATACAGATGGTGGCTCAATCGATTAATCAATTTTCTCTACCCTCATCTCTGTTTTTCTCCCACCCAATCAGTCATCTTCCCTCTGATAATAACTGTATTTGATTTATTTATTCCCTCAGGCACTCACATTGGGAAGGAGCATGGCTGCTTCAAATTATGCTGTAACAAACATAGGTGTACACAAATTGCTATGGCAGGAGGTGAAAAAGCACCTATCCTCAAAGATGGTAGATAGTCAGGAAACCACATTCACTGTGGTCAAGCCCCCATTGACAAACCCTTAAGGCCATCAGGGTCCAGTCAGGTTGGTGGGGTTACCCCACGAACCACCAGGCTTCACCCTGATACAGTGTGCTTGGGGACCCTGTCACGTCCATGGGGGGCCACCCCTTTGGACCACCAGGCTCTGCTCTGTTGCTGTGCTCCTGGAGACCTGGTTCAGGTCTTCAGGGTTTTCCATTTCACCTGGAGGGAGCCCCCCCCCCCCAGGCTGCTGAGCTCCCTGTCAAGGGCCCCAGGGTCCCCTCATAGGCCACTAGTGTCTCCCTGCAGGCCACCTATGACTCTTTGGAGGCTATCCCCACCCAGCTAGAGTACCAGGTCTGCACCCTAGTTCCAGGTCTTCACCTCTGCCCACCTCTCAATCTCCAGTGCTGCCGCTCTCTGCCCCTTGCAACTGGGCATTGGGTGCACTTACGATGCTGGGCACAAGTGGCATGAGGTCTCCTCCACCTGTGCTCACTGAGATAGGCCAGAGTGTGTATTAAGTTTAGTTATTAGTTCTAGGAGAGAATTGGAGGATTTTCTTTGGTCTTCTATGTGGAGTATGTTGTCTCTTGGACTCCTGGACTGCTGCTTTTCATGTAATTTGTTGCTATGGGTTCACACAAGGTTCATATGTGCAACCAGTATGGAGTCCCTATTGGTGCTCATATTAGTAGTTTAGGGTGAGTCCTGAAGCTTGTGTGCTCATCCCGTTGCTGTCGGGAACATGTGTTGAGTGAAGACTCAAGGTGCTCACAGAGGGAATTCAGGGTGGGAGATGAAGCCGGGTAACTCAGCTTGTGCTTCCTGCTTGGTGTTGGAGTGAGAAGGGTGTTGGGGCCATGTGACCCACCTCCCTCTGCAGCTCTCTCTTACTGTTGTGCTCCAGTTCCCACTTGTTCTTTGGCTGGATCCCTGGGAATTGCTGTGGCCCTGGGGTCACTGCCACTGCTCTATGCTGGTAGTTGCTCATACAGTGGAGAGGTATGGGGCCACAGCCTTGGGGCAGGCATAGAGCTGGGTGTGGTGGGCTGTGTACTGGTTGCTTTGACTCTGCCTTGCCTCTGGGTGCTGATTAGAAGGGCTGCTTCCGAGTGGGGATTCTGCTTTAGTGGTTGTTGTAACTTCTCATCCTCACACTGGGTTTGACAACACCTCCCAACCACTGCTGCCTCTTTTCTGGGCTGCACTTTCTCCTCTCTGGTTTTGGCCCAGCTCTCGGAATTCCATTCTCTCCTGGCCGAGTTGGGAGGTTCCTGTGAGTGTGGGCCTCTGAAGCTGAAGCTGTGAGTGCCAGAATGAGGGAGTGGATTGAAGGTGTATATGGGGTGGTGACTCCCTCCTTCTCCGCCTCCTTTTCTAACTGCACCATGGTGGCTGTCTGAGCTTTTCCTCCAGGAGAGGTCTTGTTTGCCCTTTCTGAGGGCTTCAATTCTCATTTCAGATACTTCCTGTGTCGAGGGGACCCACTTTTCTCCTTCTTGTCTTTCTCACGTTGCTATATTCCAGTGTCTGGGTGGCAGTCCTCTGGGAGGATCTTTCTCTGCCGCTTACCCGGTCACCATTTTCCCAGAAGTAAGAGAAGTTTTCTGATTTTTTATGAAGTCCCTTATCTCTTTGGTGACATCATCTTCATTTTCACTGAACATCTTATCTACCTGGGTTTGTTTTGTATCTTCTTTTATCCTTTATACATTTCAGCAATTTGGGTTTTTTACTTCTTCCCCTTCAGTGTCCACTGGAGCTGCTTTGGTGGAGTTATACATACCTGGAAACATTTTGCTGCCAATGTGTCTGTTGTTTTTGTGTGTGTGCTACAGGTTGAGGATCAAGTAGAGTGAAAGGACTCTGTTGCTAGTATGGAGATCTCTTCAGTTAGTGTATGCTTCTCAGTAAAGTGATACTGACTTTGCCTGTGTTCTGATATTTATATACCTCTTCACTCTACTAAAGTCATCCATCACACCCAGTCACTGTGTGAAAGGAGAGGGTCCTAACAGCTGTACCAATAGCAACAGATCTAACTGTACATGAGTCATGGACCTGAAAACTTGTTATAACAATTTATCCCAGTTTTCAGTGACCCATAATGACTGTGATATACTACTAGACATGTAGGGAGGGACATGGTAGGTTGTGGAAGGGATTTTATGTGGTTTGGGGGTTTATTGCAAGGTGAACAATATGATACAGGACACATATGTATAAGATTATTTAAAATAGTCACCAAGAGAATCATATACAAGAGAGTGCAGGAAATCTGTCAATGAACTAAAGACCAAAGAGGGCTGAATCCTATAATAATGTCCTGCATGAGTTCAGCTAAAGAACTAGAGCCTACAAAAATGCCTCCCATGAGTACAGGTGGAGGCCTAGAGCCCATGACAGTCTTATTCAGGCCTGTTTCATATATCTGCGGGGAAGGCCCAAAAGTCATTAGTGGAATCTAGAAAGTCTGTGCCAGTGGGACGAAGGATCTGTCGTAGCAGGCTGAGGAAGCTACACTGGAGCCAGGAAGCGATGCTCAAAATAAGAACCAGAGCTACCGTGAAAAGTACCACAGCCATCTTCAGCAACAGTGAGGTCCTGAGCTCCTCTGATCATCAGGATAGCTGAGTTCACATCAGGAAAGCCAATGTGACAAGCTTCTCCAGGAGACTAAGCAGTGCACCATCTTCCCCTCTGGAGCCAGGAATTGATGCTCATAGTGAGGACCAGAGCTCCCAAAAGTGAACTGAAGCCATTCTCAGTGATAAGGTCCTGAGCTCCTTGGAGGATGAAAACAGCCAAGTTCATCAGGAAAGCCAACATGACAAGCTTCTCCAAGAGAATGAACAGCTCCTTACAGCCTCTACCAGCTGCCAACAGCCTGTATCAGCTCCCAACAGGCTCCCAACAGCTTCTACCAGCTCCCAACAGCCTAACTCCTTCTTCTCCCATTCTGCTCTTATGCTGCTGGCAACAATCCCCAGGTGGGCCTCCCACACCCAGCATCATGCTGGCTAAGTTCAGCTGGGTGTTACAAGTTGACTACCAGTTGTCAATACACCACAGAAAGGATGTGAAAAAGAGGGGGGACATGAGAAAGAAGGGCATGAGGAGAGAGATGTAACGGCAAGTGCTAGACATGAGGTTGTACTTAATGCTATTGTTTCTAAAACTGGAACAATGAGCTGGAGGAGAGGTTTGAGAGCATACTTTGCAGAGTAGGTAAGGGGCTGAAGAAAGGGAAGCTTAATTAGAGACTATGTAAAACTGCCCACAGCTGAGAACCTGTGAATTTTGGAATAGTGACTTGTGTTCGAATCCTGGTTAGTTTTGGTGATGTTTACCCTGACTGGCCGGTCAAAGGCACTATTTAAATTAAAGCTCCCATTAATTTTATTTCCCTTTTTATCTGTGCAGATATTTCCTATATATAAATTTCTGTAATTCTACTGATCAGTGCACTTAGTCTTGTTTCCCGACTAAACTGGGTCTCTCTCTTCACCTGAGTCTCCTGCACCCTCCATGAAAGCTGCCTCTTCCCTCCCTGTGTGCTCTGGTGCTTAGGGCTCCTGGTGCTCAGCAGTCTTCACTTGTGGGGGATGAGTTTTCCTGCTGGTGCTGTGCAGTGGTCATCGTGCAAGATAACGCATGGGCCCAAAGTTCCCTTGAGTTTGGGAGAAGAGTAGGAGAGGGTCTGCTGCAACCTGGTGCTGCTGGATCTCCCTTTCCTGTTTTCACTCATTTTAGGGGGGAGAACCCCCTTGCCAGCAGCACACAATGGGCAGTGGGCAGGTTATCGCAGGGACACGGAGGGCCCCAGTGTTTGGGAGGGATCTGGGGCACTGACTGATGGCTCCAGCACTGCATGGCTGTACTTCGTCCCCAGCGTCTCATGATTGTAATGCTTGGCTCCCTGCCCCTGAGCCCTGTGGCACCCAGAACTCATTTAGTAGCTATTCTGTAGAGGCAGATGAGCTCTCTTGCCACTGCAGAACAGTGGGCAGTAGACAGAGTGTCATGGGGACAAGTAACCCCCAGTGTCTGGGAGGATGCTGGGGTCTGACTGCCCTGACAAACCTGGAAATGTCCTTCTCCCCATATCTCAATCTGTGACTCCCTAAAGCACAGGTCTGTCCAGTTCTGAGTCCCCAATCAATACTGTTTCCTTGTTCTGAACTTCAGAGGCCCGGTGGTGCTTGCGTGGTGAGTGATTTCCCTGCATTCGGTTTTTCTGGTGCCCTGCTCTGTGACCATCTCACTTTCTGGATTCCCAGTCACACAGGGTAGGGACAGGAGCCTTTAGCGGGGGACTGGCCTCTACTACTTTGGCCCCTTCCCTCAGGATGGAGGAACCACTCCCCATGTGGACTTTTCAGCAGACCTGGAATTAAGGATTGCTGTGAACCAGAGACATTCCACTTACTTGTCTAATTGCCCTGAAGATATAGTTCATCTGCTGGATTTGTGCTCTTACTTGATCTTCCACATTCAGCTATGTTTCTGTCCTCCATTTCTCAGTACCTGTATTTTCCAGGTACCTGTAATCTCCTCTGGCTTCCCATGCACAGCTCTGAATCTACTTGCCCAGGTTGGATCCCCCTGGAAACTGTTTGTGTTTGGTTCATTTAAATCAGTAAGGCCAGTAAAGAGGTGATATAAAAGGCTTGCAAAACTCTATTTTCATGTTTGCTAGAAGCTTCCAAGTGTTCCTGTAAACCATCGATGTATTCTTTCACAGTACGAATCTTCTGCTGACTTACACTGCATAACATCTCATATTGTTGAGCAAGTACTATTGTCTTGGAACCTGGGCTCATTTTTCCTCAGTGAGTTCGGATTGGACATTGCATTTTACTTTAAAATAGTAACTGATGTGTGCCAAGGCAACTGTGGGCTTGAATTCACCCCCAAATCTGAACGGCATGAGTAAATCTTGCTTATCCTCAGTGTCAGATGGTACGCATTTCTCCCCACTTTTCACTGAATGGCTCCAGGCTAATTTAACTGAACTGATTCCAGTCAGTAGAAATGCATTCACCGACTAACTTCAAAGTACTGCTTTTCATTGCCACACGTGTTAAATACTTCTCACAATTAAAAATGCAGACATTTTAAAGGGAAAGTTGTGAATCTTTCTATTTCAAAGGCAAAAGTATGGAGGAACCAAACTTGTACATGAAGCATCTGGAAAGTGAAGACTGGAAGCTGATTTGCATTAAATTTACAAAAGTGCTTGTATTCCCTCTCTACATACTTTAAGAAAATTATGGATCAGAAATTTTGCATGTCTATATCTGTTTTCCTGAATATACACTTAGAAGTTATCAATATGTAATGCAACAACCATTGTTGATTCCCTGTCACCTTATCTGTAACTCAGTTGTTTTTTTGTTTTTTTTTTTTTTTTTTGCGGTACTGGGGATCGAACTCAGGACCCTGCGCTTGCTAGGCAAGTGCTTATTCCACTGAGCTATATCCCCAGCCCCCTGTAACTCAGTTTTGATTGTACTATTCTTATGCTACTTTGTGTCTGTTTGTTAATATGTTTTGTTCTTATACTTTTAGAATAAAATTAAAAAGAAAGAAAATTATGGATCAGAATACATGTATGTGGGACATTTTTTCCTTATCAGAGATAATATGTAGGTGATTAGAATCTTGTGAAAAGCCTCGAAGTGGGCCTGACTTGAAATAAATCTTCTGCAGCTGCTCCATACTGAAACCTTTTGATAATGAAGGTACTCAATGAACTCTGTTGTTTACAAGGTCACAAACTGGTCTTAACATGCTCCAGGGCCCAGCGCAGCCATAGTGCATCCTAAAAAACATATCCTCACATTTCATCTTTAAAAGTCTACAGGGGAACAACCAGACCAACCAGACCTGGTGCTACTGTATGTGTGACTGTATACACTCCCTTTTACATATTACATGATACTGTGCAACCACTTGCAATGTATATTGTATTTCTGTATGACGTTCTAATTCTTAATAATTTCTGATGTTATGGAGTTGATTTCCACTATACAAAATATAAACAAAAAGAAATACATGGATAAAACAGAAGGAAATCTACAGGTATTCATATGTGAGTGATACCACAAAATGCAAGATGAAATTTAATTGTTTTGTAGAGAATTTTCACAAACTGTAACAAGTTTTTAAAGTAATTATTTAATTAAAAGATACATGAGGTAGAAGCTAAATGTAAAATAAAATTTTTCAAAGCTCAACAACAACAAGAAACAAAAAACAATAAGAAGAATGATGAGAAAACATGGCTACATGTACCAGAAATTCGTATCTCCTCCAAAGCTGCCCTTTGACAACGAAGGGAATAAATTCCAGACAAAACATTCCCAAAACAGATAGTTATGATTATTGAAGACTTCAAGGACAGACAAATAAGTAGCTAAGTAATGAATTGCTAAGATAATCCAGAGCTGAAAGAAGATAAAAATAACAGCTTAATGAATTAAGGAAAAAATGCAGTGTGATGCAGTATAAAATGATAAATGCTTTCAAACTGACTTTATGAAGCCAGCATGACTGATACAAAACTGGAAATGATTTAACATAAAAAGTAAACTACATGTTAATATTCCTGAAGAACATGGGTGCAAATGTTCTTAGTAAGTGACTGTGTTACATTTCTTTCATTGCTGAGACAAAATACCCAACACCCAAAATGAAGGAAGGAAAGGTTTATTTAGCTTACAGTTCATGGAGGTCTCAGTCCATACTTGGCTGGTTCAGAGGCAGAGTGGCACAACGCAGAGGGCAAACTGTTCATGGCAGCAGAGCACAGCAAAAGCAACCATCAAAAGGGAGGAATCCTGCAAGCAGCCTCTTTTCTTCCCTTACATTGTAAACAGGCTACCCCCACCCAGGGGGCGTGTAGCTCTCACTCAATCTCCATGCCTTCATTTTCCACAGGCTGAGGATGTGTACAAAGTAAGCACCCTGGCTTCCTGCTGAATCACTCAGCCAAACCTCTAGACTCCCCAAGTTGACACAATGTATCAACCATAGTAAGATACTTGCAAAAAGAATTGAACAACTCGATAAAAATATCCTACACCATGACCAAGTCATATTAATCCCAGATTGAATTATCTTGAAAAGGAAATTAGGGAGTTTGCTACAGAAATAAGATATTTGGGAATAAATGTAATCAAGGAAGTAAAAGCTCTCTATAAAGAGAATTATGAAGCATTGGTGAAAGCAACTGTAAAGGACTCTATTAAATGCAAAGAAAACCTGTGATCATGGACTGGATGAATTAATATTGTTTAAATATTAATATCATTAAAAGCCTTCTAAATGTGTAGTGAATTCCCTATGAAAGTACAAATGTCATACTTTCCTAAAATTAATAAAATCCTAATAGTCATGTGGAGCCAGAAATAATGCATTATAGACAACCTATTTGAGCAAAATAAAATAGCTAGGGACATCAGACTCTTACAAGTATAAAACCGTTATACACAAAGCAACATAGTACCAGCACACAAACAGACCAATGGAACAGAATAGAGGTCCCAGAAGTAAATGCACTCACAACCAAATTGTTTTTGACCAAACCACAAGCACAAGTTTGGGCAAGTATACCGTTTGATAAGTTCTATTGAGATGCTGTTATGTCTGTAAGTAGAAGTCTGAGAACAGACTGCATTCTTATGTCTTATACAAAAATTAACTCGAAGAGTATTAGAGAGATAGAGGAAGTACACAAAAGTATAAACTATGAGAAAAACTGACTGAGAATTCTCTGTGCCACTGGTTGGGCCAGGATTTTTGGACAGCAATGTAGAAGCTCGGCTATAAAAGCAAAATTAAAGAAATGAGGTTCTACCAAACACAGATACCCACCATTCTGCACAGCAAGGAAGCAGTGAGCAAGTGAGGAGACACCCAGGATACTTTACATTATAATTTTCCACTAAAACTATGAGACCTATTAAATTTGACAGCAATTGGACACTGCAGGAATGAGGAGTGGGTGCTGCTTTGAGATGAATCTCAATGGATTTATTATTGCATGTGTGCATGCCAATAAAATGCATCTATTGACAGCTTTCTTTCAGGGATATTTTTCATGGCGTTTCATCAAAAAGATCTCAGGAAGATAAGATAATATGATGCCCATCTTCTGTACTAAGGAAGCCTTCATTGTCTCATTGAGTAACAATTCTATCTTTGTCTCTAGTGAAATTTCTAGCAGGATACTAACTCAGTCTCTCAAACTATAAGAATACTTTAAACTTAGTGTTCCTCAACAATGACTTCAACCTACTACATGGAACTATCCACATGGTGTTCTGTGCATCAGTGCTGTGGAATTTTACAAACAAGTTTGTCTAATGTCCACATGACATTTATGTCAGAAACTCTGGCATGCATGATAAAGATTTTATCAAATGAGGAGAAACATGTCTACCAGGATACATAAAGTAGTGGCAAATTAACTTGTTAGATTGCAAATTGTATTCATTTCACACTCTTTACAGTTCCTAAGAACGGCAATTTTGCTGACTCAAAGAAACAAAACAAAACATTTACTGTGTCAGGTGGTAGTTACTTTACTATGGTGCTTAGTATGTAGTATTTATATGACCATTTTATTTTAAGATGTTAGGATTTGTATAATGTTAAATCACAAACTCCTTACAATTCCTTGGAATAGCATTTGGTGCTATTCTAAATGTAAAGAAAGGGCACCCCCCCCACATTAAAATGATCATGTAAACATTATCTAAAAAGGTTACATTATGCTAAAAAGAGCCTGCTCACCCACCCTCCAAGTCAGACTGGAATTACTGTTCAGGCTGTGAGAGGGATGTGAACAAGCAGAACTCCTCTATAAAAATGAAAGCACAGTGTAAAATATTTGGACAGAACAATACTAAGAATAAAGTCGTGGGGCATCAACCCTTGAATAGGGAGAGGTGTTGGACCTAAAAACTAACATGGCAAGGCAGTTCAGAAGCAGAATGGAAGAAAAACTATGACCAAGAAGTTATGATTATTCTCCTTTGGAGCAGTTAGGGGAATTTTTTCCTGTCTTTTATAATTTTACTCCTTTTAGTAAAGGACACATAGCTCATATGTTTTTTCTCTATATGTTCAATACTCAAGGAATTCCAAAAGGATAGGCTGTACTTTATGTCTACTGATCTCAGGTCAATAGACATTAGAAAGAATCCTACAGGGAGAAGTGGCATTTTCAGATGCAAATATCTGCAAATTAGGGAAAGTTATTTGGGAAAACTCCACTGTGAGATGCTGTGTCATTTGTTTCATTGTAGCCACAGTCTTTAAAACATGAAGCAAGAAACATTGGATATTTGTGTTCTGCTCGGGGAAAAAGATTTTCTGGGCATTTTTGCAGGAAGATGTTTGAAGTTTGCTTATCTCCCTCTGTGTCGTCCTGCCAAAGGGCTACCAGATGCACAAAAGGGGACACAGGATTCATCCTTTGGCCCCAGACATACTTACAATCAGCTTTCAATTCCTCTTCACCTCATGTGTCTTCATTCTTCCTTAAGAACATTCATTTCTCTAGTTTCTTTACTGATCAACTCACACGCCAATTCTCTGTTGTGGCTCTTTCACAGAAATTCTCAGATCAATTCATTTCTGGATAAACTTACTATGTCCAAGTGAAAGTTACACACTCAGTGACAACTCCATAATCTTTGGAATGACTGTGAACCCAGCACTCTGTTATTTTGTGGAAGCTGAAGTACTCTAACATGGACACTAAAGCAACTTGCTCAGGAAATCACATGGTACAAGTTATGTTAGTTATAACTGGCAGTGCTTTTCGTGGTTCATTGTTATTAAGAATTTCAGTCTACCTTCTTCAGTGTTCTAATGTGACTATCTCACAATTGTGCTTGCAAGTCCTTGGAGATGATTAAGCAAATAAATAAACACTGTTTTCTCTTACTGAGACACAGAGGCTGGACGCTGGAAGTCATGGATCATCAGCACAAAGGGGCAGAAAGCTGGAAAACACAGAGCGCTAAATGCACCGATGTTCAGCAACAACCAACTGGGTTTCTGAGAATTAGAAACACAGACTTGGAAGATGGAGGAGAGGGTGTAAGATAACACAAAGGTATTCACAAGACCAAGAATCCTTCGGCTAGCTCTGGACTCAGTGGAGAATTTGGAGGAGACACTGATCCTATGAATGTATTGGACCTGCTGCCTGTGCCTGTACAGAATGAAGAGCATGGAGACGCTGGCGGAGACCATGAGGCTCAAACTGGCAACATCAGGAAACAATAACAGCACTGCGTATAGAGATAGAGTGACTGTGTCAGCATGATTTGCAGAACAGAATCCCAAATCCTTTTGCAGTGTAATGTTTCTATTGCTCCATTTTGCAGTTACATACACAGGGGAAATTATATTTGAAAGTATTTGCAGGGTCCAACACATGAACACACCAAAGCCAGCATACTTGGGGGCTTTTACTTTAAGTTTTGTCCACCTGAAGTTTCTGGGGCTGATGCTGATGGCTTGGAAGCCACTCAGGAGGCAGGTGGTGCTGATGGACACACCTCTGCCCACTCTATGAAGATAGAACATAGCTTTGCATCCAAGATCATTGAGGAAATCTCGCAAGCCAAAAGCTGCCATTGTCTGGGGGACTCCTCTAGAGAGCAGGGATAAAGAATTGGCAATCATCAAATGCTGGAGAATTAAATCCGTGGACTTTAACTGGTTTCCAGTGAAGGAAAGAATGAAATAATGGTGAAGAAGAAAGAAATTTCCAATGGCTCCACACACAGTCTGTGATAAGAAAACCACTCCTGCTGCCGTCTCCTCAGAGGCCATTCTGCCAGCTTGCCAGGCTGATTTTGGTCTTCAGAACCAGAGCACCCCTGACAAGAAGAGACTGCATTTATCATGAAAAGTGGGTGACAGCGTTCTCCACTTACTGTTGGTTTCCTTCGGAGACACTTGTGGTTTTTCATTCACTGGCTTGTGTTCATAAGTTAAAGGTACAAATGTAAAGAACACTTGTCACACAAGACCAATTATTGCACCGTCTGTATTTATGCTCACTTTTCTCACAAACCTTCGAGGCAACCACTCCTGGCTAAAGCAAATACAGTCATATAGAGGTGTCTATATTTTGAGGCAAAGTGAGGAATCTGGCTGGCATAAAATTATTTAAGACAGAGCATTTCCAACATGTGATACCAGCAAAGTTAGTGAACTGCATTCATTGAGTGATTTCCATATATTATCAGTTCTCTTTTCTACTTGATCAGTTTGTGTTAAATTGTTAAGATCTTTGAATTTTCATACTAATTTCAATTTATATTAATATTTTATTGTATAAGATATTAACTGTAAAAATTGAGAGGCATTAGTAAAATGCAGCTATGTTAATTTCTCTATAATATGCAGGAATTTGACTTCAAGAAATGTAAGAATTCCTGAACATCCAAATGAGAATGGAGACTTTTTTTAACGGTAAAATAATATCACAAAAATTGCTTAGTAAACTCATTTCTTTCCCTAAAATGTGGTTATATGAAATACAAATATGGTCCCAAATAATGAAGGGCTAAAAGCTAAAATTACTAAGATTCCATGAGACTATTGATTTACAAGTGACATCAGTGAAACTGTTGGCAGGGAGGTAAGATTTGTGACACATATTAACATAAACGACACACATGCAAAACAATTTAAGAGCTCTAGTCTTGTACATTTTATAAGTTCATATTTAGAAATTTAGTCACAGATTTTATAAAAATACACTCGGTGATGATCACATAAATTCATGTTAGTTTTACTTTGATGTGATGTGGGTGATCTAGGACCCTGTTTCTCCTTACCAGCTCAGTGCTTGTTTCAGAAATTACTGCTCCTTCCTATGTGGCTTTCTCCTGGATCAGTTTTAAACGCCAAAGGATCAGACTTTCCAATGTGACCACAGTTCTAAATTTCTGATAGTTATACCTAGTTATCGTACATGCTTTGCCTCAGGATGATATGACAAATGCCGCCCCGAGCAGTCTGAAGTGTAAGAGTTCCTAGCCGCCAAATTGTTTGTGTCTCTCCTCTGAGATAAAGGTTTGTGACTCTATGACCTGACATTTCCATTTAAGTTCAGTTATTATTTCATCTTCAGTGGCAATGACAACATAGGCTTGGGGAGAGAGAACAACGCTGAAAACCTTTTTGCAGTTGTTAATCACTGAGACCAATTAAGTTTGTGATTAGCATCTCTAAAGAGACCATTGAAGTGTTGGGAGCAGACTCCCACAAGGAGAAGAGCAGGCAGTGTTGAGGTCTGACACAGAGGGATGTGGAAATGCTCTAGTGCCCCAGTGAATTCTCTCCTGCCTTGAAAAATTTCTCTACTGAAAAATGAATTATCTAATAGCCGCCATAATGCTAAAGCTCACCATAATATAACTTATGAGCAATGACGGAAAAACAAAATATCTGAGAAAGAGATATGAAAGGCATGCAGAGAGGGTACATGAGAAGCTGTGGAGCCAACATTTCACGGGCAGGCGCTGGGGATATAGCTCAGTGACACAGTGCCTTCCTGGAGTGCAAGGTCCTACGTTCAATTCCCAGTACCAAAAAAAAAAAAAAAAAAAAAAGATTTCATTGGTAGTAAATTTGGAAGTTTAGATGATACAGAATATAGGGATATGTGCTTTCTTAATGTTGAAAATCAGTGGAGATAGGAGAGGTAAATAGAACAGTAACCATATGATGGCAAAAGTTGATGAAGTCTTCACAAATAAACCCACCAGAGTGAATCCACGGGGGGGATGGTGTTTGTGTCCACTCCTTTCATTATCGGATAAGCCAACACGCCTCACCCAGTTCAGGAGCACAGAGCGGTTGCTACAGTCATGTACACTTTGTGCAGAGCAAAGGGGAGAACGGGAAGGGGAGGTGCAGCCTGAAGGATGATGAGCAGAGGGTGACACAGGAGCAAGGCCACGAAGGGAGTTGGAATAGCCAGTGCGAATGGGAAACCAGCTCAGGAGAAAAGGGCGGGGATCAAAGAACTGGGATAATATAGGGTGGTCATGGGAACACGAGGACGTAAGATTTTTGGAGGCTGGTGTCCTTGGGAATGAAGGATATAGGAGTAACTGAAGACGGGCAGAGATGACTGGAGGATTAGGGTAAAGCAAGACAAGAGGGTGGAAGGTGCTGGCACAATGGCTGCCAAAACTGTTCAATTGACATCCCTGGAGTGGGGAGTGTAGCCGAAGGGGATAGGATGGAGAAGGAGCTCAATAGGGAGGATTAGAAGTACAGCAAGTATTTGGGGAAAGAGGAAGGTTTGGGGTAGAAAAGGCTCATAGGGTGACAGATGGAGGTCACTGGGGCACACAAATAAAGATGGAAAGATGGAATAGAGAATGGGACAGTGGATGCATTGTGAATAAGTCAATAGTTGTGCTAAGTTTGAGGAATTGTCTGTTGATCAAGGCAAGGCTGTCCTGTAATGCTGTCTCTGAAAGGCCCTTTGCTGGGATGGACTTGCCTTTGATAGAATCAGTGAAGATTTTTGTTATACTCCTTCATGGCTGTTCCTCTTTCTTGCTTCCTTTTAATCATGTGTTGGATATTGTTTCAAAACAGTTCTTCAATAATCAAATAATAACTGGATAGAGTTTTAGGTACATAAAGAAAAACTGGCATCTTCATAATGTGGCGTCTTCTTTCCCATGAACATGGACTCTCTATTTACTTCTTTGATTTCATTTATCCAACTTCTACCATTTGTTAAGATACAACTTATATATATTACACTTTTGTGAGCAATACATTTTATAGTAATGTAAGTGGAGTTGTGTTTTTATTTCTAATTTTTCTTTTCTAGCCTATAGAAAATAGGGTAACTTTTTCACTTTAACCCCAAAGTTATCACCTTTTTAGGATAGGATGTTTGGGGGCTCCCCTGTGTTCCTAATTTTTCTGAGTTTTTGTCATAACCAGTATTTCTACATCTATTGATTGAATTATGTAATTTTCTTCCTTAGTCTGCTGATGTGTTGGAATACATTAATTGAATTTCACATATTGAATAAGTGTTGCATTCATAGAATAAATCTCACTTGTGCATAATGCATAATTAATTCTATGCATGTTGAATTTGACTTATAATGTTATTAGTATTTTCCTGTGTGTTGAGGAAAGAGACTGGTTGTAGTACATATTTTTGGAGGTTATTGACTATTGGCTCAATTCTTTGCCACTGTCTCTTCAGGTTATTGACTCATTCTTTTCAGAGTCTTAAACGATTCTGTCCCTCAAAGCACAATGTTGAGCAGATTCAACATGGCCGAATAGAAAAGGAGTCACATTGGAGCTACCCAGACAAGGTCTACTAACACACAGGTAGTTGGAAGGGATAGTATAACAACTGTCGTTGATTTTCTATCATCTTGTTCTGAAATTTTGTGTCATTTTAAATGTTTTTAAAATTTTTTTATTCCTTTAAGTAAAGAAAAACATAGGCATAGGACTTTATAAAATGATTATGCAGCCCTGCCTGTAAATTTACTGCCTGTAGGCAGAGCAGGGACTGCCATTGCCAGGAAGTTCCCATGAAAATGGATAGACTGCAAATGTGTGGTGAACTCAATCCACACAGGATAGATCTGGAATATAAGACCTATTGGTTTTTTGATTTCCTGCCAACAGAGGACACTGTAGCCTGGCAATAAATTTCACCAGCACGCATAGGTGAAGGACTGCTTCCTTTCTGGTGGGCCAACCGTATTTTTGTCTTTCCTTCTCTGTTGTGCGCCATGGTAGCTAACTGGAACCTCTAGCAACAGCAAGGCTAGGGATCACAGTGGCATTAAGGATAGTGACTGGAACAACAGGACTCCTCCTGACCCACAGCTGCCAAGAGGGAGGGACTCTGACTGCAGCGACAGGTGTGATCAGAAGTGCAAGAAGCCTTGGGTGGCGGTGGGAACAATCAAGGGGGAAATTAGCATTCCCTTGCCCTGTGACCAGCAGCATCATTAGCCGGGGAAGTCAGCACTCTCTTAGATTTGTGATCAGCAATGCAAGCAGCTTAGGAATAAGCAGCGTAGGAATAAGATGTGGGAAGTTAGCATTCCTCTGACCTGCAATGAGTGCGCAAACATCCTTGAGCCAAAACGTTTGCATTCCCTCCAATTTGTGAACAACAGCGCAAGTAGTCTTTGACCTCAGTGGTGGGACAAGAGTGCAGTGCATGAGAGGAGCCAGTGGTATGGAGCAGAGGAGGCTGTGCAAGGTCCAGAGGAGGCCAACTGTTGAAGAGGCTGGGAGTAGCCTTGGGCTGCATCTGTATGAGGGTGCTGCAGCAACTGGGAGAGCAACACAGAGACAGAGTAAGGAGACTGGCGGGCATCCAAAAAGCTGCTGATTAAATTCTGGACAAAGGCCACACATGCAGAGGCAAAGTTCAAACCCGCATGCAGCACTAATGCTACTGCAGGTTTGTTGGCATTACCAGCAGTTTTGAACTCTGATTTAGATACTACCAAGAAATGTGGGAGCCAAAGGAATTTTATTTATGTTTTTCTTTGTTCCTATGTTTGGTTTTCCTTTTTCTGACCGGTTGGGTTTTTGTTTTGATTGGTTTTGGTTTTGAGTTTTTTATGTTTATACCTTTATATTGCATTTGTCTTCTTTCTCACTTTCCTCAACTATTTTTCATGATTTTATGATATTTTAATGTGAGTTTACATGGTCTTTACAGTCTTTCTGGTCCACTTTTTTTTTTTTTTTT
>PVLD010026734.1:0-21776 GCA_004027595.1 Dinomys branickii | reverse complement strand
ATCACCTTGTCTATAGATTAGTTGTGATTGTACTATTTTCTATGATAATGGGTGTCTGTTTGTCAATAGGTTTTTGTACTTCTATGTTTCTAAAATTAAAAAAAAAAATGAAATAGGACTCTAAATTTAAAAATTAGAAAGATAACCTTCACAAAGTAATTTGGCCAAAGTTACACAATTACTAAGTGATAAAGCAGGATTTGAAGCTGGTTTATTTCTACAAGGCACATATCTTTTCTATCCACAGGAATCATGCAACAGCAATCAGAAATACTGAAACAAGATCCAAGGTTTGGATGCAGATTTATTTTATGTCAAAGGACATTGATTGGGATCACTTACAAAATATCAGGCCCCAATCTCTGGCAGTCTAAGACTTAGACAGGACAAGCAAGTGGAAGTAGAGCGACAGAATGGCTTGTCATTTGGGGAGTGGTCTAAACAATGTGCATCATAGTGACCAGCTATGCATCATAGTGACCAACAGTTTCTGAAACCAGAAGCAATCATAACTGAAACAGGAACTATTACCTGGGCAACTAAGAAACTGAAGTATACTGGCTGGCGGGGGGAACTATTTTCTGTTAGAATCACATTGCTTTCTAGCTGGTCAATGCTCTTCTTAAACTTTAGAAGGTTATATGGAAACTTTCTCTGTTGAGAGTGATAATGTTTCTCTTTAAAGTGACATTTTACAACACCAATGGCATAAAAAGACTATTTTCAGAAGTAATAGCAGAAACTTTCCCAAGCATGGGAAAAGAATATGACATACAGAAATTGAACTATATAGAAATCCAATTAGCCATAACCAAAACAAATCTATACCAAGACATATAATAATCAAGAGCCTAGAAATTCAGCACAAGAACAAAGTATTAAAAGCTCTTAGAATGAGCAGACCACCTAAAAAGGAAAGCCCGTCAGAATCATGGCAGATTTCTCAATACAAACAATCAAGTCAAGAAGAGCTTGCAGTGAAATATTTCAAGTCCTGAAAGAAAACAACTTACAACCCAGACTGATGTACCCTGCAAAACTCTTTCAAAATTGATGGAGAAGATACTTCCATGACAAAGAACAACTGAAGAAATTCATGACAACAAATCAACACTACAAAGAATACTGAAAGTTATTCTAGACATACACAAAAATGAGCATAATTCCAAGAACAGCAACACAAAGAAACGACCAAGTAGGACAAGCAATTAAGCACAGTGAAAAAGTAGGGAACCAACAGCTTGAACATGTCACAAAAATGACCCTGTATCAATTAAAACCATTAATGTAAATGGCCTCCATTCACCAATTAAAAGAAACAGACTGGCAGAGTGGCTCAAAAAATAAAGTCCAACAATATGCTTTGTACAAGAAACACATGTAACTCAAAAAGAAATTCATAGGCTGAAAATCAAAGTATAGAAAACAATGCTCCATGTAACAGAAAACCAGCAAAAACCAGAGATAGCTACTCTGTTTGCAGACAAAGTGAACTTTAAATGAAGAATGACCAAATGATATAAAGAAGGTCATTACATACTTATTAGGAGAAAAATTCAAAAGGAAGAGATAACAATCATAAATATATATGCACCAAATATGGGAGCACTCAACTATATAAGACAAATTTTAATAGACCTGAAAAACCAAATAACCAATAACACAGTTGTAAAGGGGGAATCTTAATGCCCCATTGATACAAGATAGATCAACTAGACAAAAAAGTCAGCAAAGAAATAACAGAACTGAGCCAACCTTGTGAACAAATGGACTTAGTAGACATTTAAAGAGTGTTCCACCCAACAACATCAGAATACACATTCTTCTCAGCTGCACACGGGATGTTCTCTAAAATAGACCACATAGTAGGCTATAGAACATGCTTAAGTAAATGCAAGGGAATTGAAATTATCCCATGCATATTGTCTGACAACAGTGCAATGAAACTGGAAATAACAACAAAAGGAACCATGAAAACTCCATAAACACAGGGAAACTAAATAACACCCTCCTGAACAACCGATGGGTCGCAGATAAAATTAAAAATGAAATTAAACAATGCCTACAATCAAATGAAAATGCAAATACAACCTACTGGAATCTGTGGGATGCAATGAAAGCAGTCCTCAGAGAGAAATTTGTACTGGTGAACTCACACATCAGGGAAAAAAAGAATAAGAACAAACAAATACCCTAATGCTGTACCTGAAACTTCTAGAAAAAGAAGAGCAAGTCAAGCCCAAAGCCCAAAAAAGGGAGGAAATTATAAAGATCAGAGCAGAAATTACAGCAGTGGAGACTAAGAAAACAATGCAAAGACTTAATTAAAGAACAAATTGGTTCTTTGAAAGAATAAATAAAATTGATAAATCCCTAGCCAACCTTATTGAAAAAAGGAAAGAAAAAAACTGAAATCCATGCAATAAGTAATGAAAAGGTTTGAAATCACAATAGAGTCTGTGGAAATTCAGAATAGCAATACCTATTTCAAAAATCTATACTCTCATAGGATGGAAAACACAGAAGAAATCATCAGATTCCTACATACATATGATTTACCAAAACTGAATCAAGAAATATATAATTGCTGAATAACCTAATATCAGTTAAGGAAATTAAAAATGTGATTAAAAACTTACCAGCAAAGAAAAGCCCAGGTCCTGATGGATTCACAGCTGAATTGTACAAGAAATTTAGAGAAGTTTTAATTCCAATATTCCACAAACTCTTCAATGAAATTGAAAGGGAGGAAATTATCCCTAACTCATTTCTGGAGGCCAGTATTACACTGATATACCAAAACCAGAGAAAGACCCAACCAAAAAAGAGAACTACAGGCCAATGAACATAGATGCAAAAATCTTCAATAAAATACTAGCAAACAGAATGCAGCAAATCATCAAGAAGGTTATACAACATGACCAAGTGGGATTCATCCCAGAATGCAGGGATGGTTTGATACATGCAAACCAATTAATGTAATACACTGTATTAACAGAGCCAAAGACAAAAACCATATGATTATCTCAGTAGATGCAGAAAAAGCTTTTGACAAAGTCCAACACACATTCATAATAAAAAAAAACTCTATAGAAAATCAGAATAGGTGCTCTTTACCTCAATCTGATTAAAGTCAGGTATGACAAGCCAACAGCTAACATCATACCAAATGGATGAAAACTGAAAGCTTTTACTCTAAAATTAGAAACAAGAGAAGGATGTCCACTATTACCACTGCTATTCAACACAATTATGGAAGCATTACCTAAAGCAATTAGACAATAGAGAGAAATAAAAGGAATAAGAATAGGAAAGAAAGAAGTGAAGTTACCATTATTCACAGATGACATGATACTCTGCATGGGAGAACCCCAAAACTCATGAAAGGACACTAGAATTAAGAAACAAATTCAATAGTAGGAGGATACGAAGTCAACACTCAAAAATAAATAGAATTCCTGTATACAACAAATGCACTGAGAGAGAAATTAGGAAACCTACATCCTTCATAATACCAGCCAAAATATGAAATACTTAGGAATCAAACTAACAAAGGAACTAAAATATCTATACACTCAAAATTACAATATTCTGAGAAAAGAGACCAAAGAGGATCTCAGAAAATGAAAATATATTCCTTGCTCATGGATAAGAAAAAACAACACTGTAAAAATGGCCTTACTGACAAAACTGTTATACAGATTTAATGCAATCCCAATGAAAATATCATTAGTATACATCATAGACCTAGAGAAAACATTGTTTGCTAGAGAAAACATTGCTAAAATTCATTTGGAACCAGAAAAGACCTAGAACAGCAAAGGCAATCCTGGCCAACAAAGGCAAGGCAAGAGGCATCACAATCCCTGACTTAAAATTATACTACAAAGTGACTGTGATAAAATCAGTATGTTACTGTACAAAAACAGATCTGGAGATCAGTGGAACAGATTAGAAGATGTGGACACAACCATAAACACACTCCACCATCTTATCTTTGACAAAGGGGCCAAACATGTTCACTGGAAGAAAGATAGCCTCTTTAATAAATGGTGCTGGAAAAACTGGCTTTCCACATGCTGGAAACTATACACCCATGTCACCACTCCTATTCAACACAGTTCTGGAGACACTAGCCAGAGCAATTAGACAAGAGAGAGAAATAAGAGAAATAAAGATAGGAGAAGAAGAAATGAAATTATCTTTATTTGAAGATGACATGTTACTGTATGTAGAAGACCCCCAAAACTCTACCAAAGATTCCTAGAATTAATCAGCAAATTCAGTAGCATAGCTGGATACAAAGTCAACACTGAAAAATCAATAGCACTCCTATACACAAACAACAAACATACTGAGAGAGAAATAAGGGAAAGCATGCCTTTCATAATAGCATCCAAAAAACTGAAATACTTAGGAATTAATCTAACAAAAGAAGTAAAATATCTATACAGAGAAAACTGCACTACTCTGAAAAAAGAGATTGAACAGGATTTCAAAATATAAAAAGATATTTCTCTCTCATGGATAGGAAGAACCAACATTGTGAAAATGGCCATACTCCCAAAATTGTTATACAGATTTAATGCAATTTCAATGAAAATACCATTGGTGTACATCACAGACCTAGAAAAAACATTAAAAAATTTATCTTGAACCAGAAGAGACACAGAATAGCAAAAGCAATCCTTGGCTACAAAGGTAAGGCAGGAGGCATCACAATCTTGCTTTGAAATTATATTACAAAGCTACTGTGATAAAATCAGCATGGCATTGGGAAGAAACAGACCTGAAGATCAGTGGAACAGACTAGAAGATGCAGACACAACCACAAAGACACTCAGCCACCTTGTCTTTGACAAAGGGGTCAAACATGTTCCCTGGAAGAAAGATAGCCTCTTTAATAAATGGTGCTGGAAAAAAATGACTTTCTACATGCTGTAGATTAAAATGACCCAAGTCTATTACTATGCACCAAAATAAAGTCAAAATGGCTGAAAGATCTAAATATTAAAACAGAAACACTAGATCTAATGGAAGAGAAAGTAGGTGGAAGTCTTGAAGACATAGGGGTAGGTAGAAAGTTCATCAACAAAAACGACACTGAATGAGAAATACTTCAAAGAATCAACAACTGAGATCTCATCTTATTGAAAAGTTTTTGCACATCAAAAGAAATCAATAACAGGGTGAACAGAAAACCCATGAATTGGGAAAAAATTTGAGCCAACTGTCCCTAAAACAAAGGACTCCTGTCTGGAACATATAAAGAGTTAAAAAGTATCAGGTCCCCCAAATCAAAGACCCAATACAAACATGCGCATCTGAGATGAACACACACTTCTCACATGAAGAAATACAAATGGCAAATAAATACATGTAAAAGTGTTCAACGTCATTAGTCATTTGAAAAATGCAAATTAAAACAACACTGAGATTCCATCTCACCCCAGAAAGAATGGCCATCATCAAGAAATTAACCCATAACAAATGCTGGAGGTGTTGTGGGGAAAAAGGAACTCTCCTCCACTGTTGGTGGGAATGTAGACCGGTGCAGTCACTGTGGAATCAGTCTGGAAATTTCTCAGTAAACTAGGATTAGAAATCCCATTCAACCCAGCTACTCCCCTAATGGGTAATTTTCCAGAAGAACTGAAAACATCATTATATCAGTCAGGGTTTACTAGAGAAATAGATTTAACACAAGATATACAAATGTACAAGAAATTAAAAGTTCGGCTTACAATGGTCAGCTACAGGGTTAGATGAGGAAGTGTGCAGAGGGTGTCTGCATATTGGAGACAGAAGAGCCCAGGCCTGGAGCCTGGAGCTCACCACAGTGTCTGTGCAAGTCCGTATCAAGGGCTGTTGGGTCTGAGTTGAAATGCTGATGAACCTATGATAAAGGCCGGAGAGCCAACACCAGAAGGCTGAAGAGTCGCAGGCAGAAGCCGAACAGTCTGCACCGGAAGCCGGGAGACGACCAAGCTGAAGGTGAGGACTGGAGCTTCGCCGGAGAACCCGCAGCCGGTCCTTCCTCGGTTCCTTTTTCATACATCTACCCGCTCTGCGGGGTGGGGCTGGTCCTCTACACCCACCCCCTCTGTATGCCTTCCACTTGCACAGGTTTAGGATGAATACAAATAAGCACCCCAGCTCCCTTCTGAGTCACATAGTTAACCTTCTAAACTTCTCAAATTAACACAATAAACAACATCCCAGAAGGGTAAGGGCGTGTCCTTTTTACTCCAAGATTTACAGCTGCTGAGTTACTTAGCCAAATCTCTAGACTCCCCAAGTTAACACAATGCATCAACCATAACAATCATACCACAGTGATATATGTGCACCCATGTTTATAGCAGCACAATTTGAAATAGCTAAATCTTGGAAACAACCCAAATGTCTGTCAACTGAGGAATGGATAAAAAAATGTGGTATTTTTATACCATGGAATATTACTCAGCTATGAAGAAAGATAAACTAGAGGCTTTTATAGGTGAATGGATGCAATTAGAGACCATGCTTATTAGTGAAATAAATCAGATCTACATGTGTAAACTTTGTATTTCCTCCCTACTACAAGAACCTGAAAGAGTAAATAAAATCTGAAAGGTACAATAGATAATGTGAAAGGGAGAAGAAAATGCTCAAATCAGAAGGAGTAACTGGGATATAAGAGGGGAGAGGAAAAAGAAAGAAGAGGGGAAAATATGTATATGTATGTACAGGATAACTGTATTACTAATATGTGTTGGTTTATGGAAAGGAATTGTTAATGTGTAATTATTTGATCAGTCTTTTATGCCTATATATGCAACCATTTTGAAGATGACATTGTGTAGTATAACAACCATTGTTAATAGCCTATCACCAAAAAAAAAAAAATCCTACCACCATGTTTTGAAATTCTGTATCATTTTAATTGTTCTCTATGCTGTTTTGCTTTTGTTATTTGGGGTTTTTCAAAAATGAAAAACAAAATTTATATGTACATATAAGGCTAGCTGGAATAGATATATTGCTGACATCTGTGGTTTATTGAAAGGAACAGTCAATGCTTAAAAATGTCTTTTTTTTTGAATTGTGCATGCTTGAATTTGGTAATCACAATGACTGATCTGAAAACAACAATATGCAGTATGAGGACCATTGTTGAACTCTTACCATCATGTATGGTGAAGCTCTGCATCATTTCCAATTTTTTTTTATTACTTGTTACTACCTTTTTTGTGTTTTGATTTTTGGTACTGGGAATCGAACTCAAGACTTTGTTCTTGCCAGGCAGGTGTTTGTACCACTGAGCTATACCCCTTCCTCTTGTTACTGCTTTTGATTGATCAATCTTACATTCTTATGTCTGGTGGACTGAGCAACTTCGTTGAAGATAATGGTATGTAATGTAACAACCATTGTTAATTCTTATCATTTTGCTTTGAGGTCATGTATTGTTTTTGTGTTGTTTCGATTTTGACTTCATTGTTTTTTTGTAGTTTTTTTTAATTTTTAAAACAAAAAAATCAACCAATAACAAATGTTGGCTGGGATCCTGGGAAAAAGGAACATTTCTCCACTGTTGGTAGGAGCGTAGACCGGTGGAATCAGTGTGAAGATTCCTCAAAAACTAGGATTAGAGGTTCCATTCAACTCAGCTATTCTCCTTCTGGGTATTTTTCCTGAAGAATTAAAAGCATCGTACCACAGCGATATATGTGCACCCATGTTCATAGCAGCATTATAGCTAAATCTTGGAAACAACCCAAATGCCCATCAACCAAGGGATAGATAAAAAGATGTGGTATTTTTGTAAATGGAGTATTACTCAGGTATAAAGAAAGATAAACTCGAGGCTTTTATAGGTAAACAGATGCAACTCGAGACCGTACTCATAAGTGAAATAAATTAGATCTGCATGTGTAAACATCGTATTGTCTCCTTAGTGCCAGAAACTGAAAAGTAAATATGATCCAAAAGGTACAATAGATACTGTGAAAGGAAAAAACTGCTCAAAAGGAAAAGATAACTGGGATGGGGAGAGGAGAAAACAAGGAAGGATATATATATGTGTGTGTGTGTTTGTGTGTGTGTGTGTGTGTGTGCACACACAAGATAGCTAGGATAACTAATTTCTTTTAGTTCATTGAAAGCAACAGTTAGTGCTTACATTGTTTGATCAACTTTGCATGTATATATCTGGTAATCTGAGCAACTACTTTGAAGATAACAGTATGCACTATAATAACCATTGTTAATTTCCTATCATCTTGTTTTGAAATTTTGTATCAGTTTTATTGTGTTAACTCTCTTTAAAATAAAAAAAAGTGTGGAGTAGCACTGGGGATGCTGTGTCATGGGAAAAACATTCACTTAGTATGTGTTATGCCCTGTGTTTGATGCCTACCACTGGAAAAAAAAGTGAGGTAATATATTTCTGAGCATGTTTAGCCATCGTGAAAGAGGGCACCACTTTTCTAAGTTGTGAAGGATGCCTGTATTCTCCATATCTGGCACACACGGACATGTGGCAGTAACCACAGATGAGAGTCATTATTGTATTTTAAAAAATGTTTTTGGTCTATTTCCTCCAAGGGTGTTAAGGTTCTTTGACAAAACCTTCATTGACAAGCATTCATCCTTCCAACACCAAGGAGAAAGGTGAAAGTGCAAAGTTTTCCGTTTTATTTCATTTCACTATTTGGGGAAAGCAGTCAGCAGTTCACTTGCTGAAGAAGCAGGTAGGGAAGGCAGCAGTGGAAATCCCTAGTAACTTGGCCTGCCGACGTTTACTAAGCACCCTTTGTACTGAGACACTGT
The DNA here is from genome assembly GCA_004027595.1 of Dinomys branickii. Lineage (NCBI taxonomy): Eukaryota > Metazoa > Chordata > Mammalia > Rodentia > Dinomyidae > Dinomys > Dinomys branickii. The sequence continues at coordinate 12,962 of PVLD010026734.1, read as the reverse complement.
GCCATGTGTTAGGACACAGAAATCACCAATTACCCTCTGCAAATTTATGGGGAAGAGGAAAAGCACTGTAGCAGTGATATACTGCGCAGAGAGGGCCATGACGGGCACAAGCACTGAGACCACAGGAACTCTCTGAGGGAGGCTAGTGAGAGGGACTGGGATGGAGGAAGGTTGCCCAGAGGCTGGATCTTAGGGAAAATAGGAGGTACTTAGGCCAAGAACATTAAAGGCAGAAGCAGCAGCTCTGTCTTTAATAAATGAAAGAAAAGACAAAATCCTATAGGAACCTGGAAGAATTGCAGCATGACTGAAGGAGAAACTGTGTGACTAACGTGTATTCTGTCTTGCGATGAGTAGGGAGGGGAGACACAGTCACCTGGTGGATATGTCCTCCTCTCAAACTTGAGAAAATCGCTACCTCAGAGTTCACCAAAGCCCATGTTTGTGCAGCTCAGGGACTGTGAGAGGCAGGAAATCTAGCCTTCTCTCCTTTTTTCTCCAGAAAGAACTTACAGAGGAGTTTTTGCTGTCAAATAGAAATGGATTTTCCTAAGAATGTAAACACTGCAGGCATTTCCTTTCTCCATCCAGGTCAGCCATCATCACAATCCAACGCTGTCCCCAAGCTACGTAATAATAACCTGCATTGCATCACTGCAATTGTGTTCCTATTGGGCAGGGACAAGCACAGCCTCTGATCTGTATCTCCTGGTCCATTGCTTCAGGTAAATACTTTGTAAATCCACACAAACATATTGACTGTCCTGAACTATTATTTCATTATAAGGATTGGGACTCAATAAGCATTTACAAATAATTATTTCAATGGGAAATGAAAGGGAAAAGAAGGCAAGAGAAAGAGTATGGTGCAGAAAGAAGGTAGAAGAAATAATCAATCATTTATATTAATTTACTGAGTGCTTACCAAGTCGTAAGTTCTAAGCTTCACATGGATGTCATTCAATATTTCTGACAACCTATGATATACATTATTATATCTCTTTAATGGGTTGGGAAACTGAAGCTCAGAAAAGTTGAGTAACTTCTTTAAGGACAAGAAAGAAATTTTTTGACTGTGGCCCAAGATTCTTATTTGCTACACCTAGCTTCCAGGAAGACAGGGAGAGGCCTTAGGCTTCTCTGTGAAGTACTAATAACAGTTCTTAGAAAAACTGTCTTCGATTTCAGTACCTGAAGATACAAGTTTAAATCTTGCCTGGAAGAATTAAATGACTCGAGGGGCTCACATTACTTCCCCTGGACATTCTGGATTGCCACTGTCACCTTCTCTATCCGGTCCCTTCATCATCCCCACACTAATCATCCTAGTGTTTGACTATAATCCTTTTATATCCATTTTGATCATTAACATCTCAGAAATGACAAGTGTATACTGTAAATACTGTGCTCTGGCTTAGCAGAGAAGTCAAACATTAGGAGCTAGTGTCTAAAATAAGATAGCATCACAAGTAGTCATATTTTCAGTATGTTTTCCCATGGTGTAGGCTGGGGATTTCCATTAGAAAGGTGAAAAAAAATTTTCCCATAGAATTATCTATGAATGGCCAGTGAGTAGCTTTTAAAACATTAATTTTTACAACTGTATTTTTGTGATACATAAGTATCTTCATCACAGGAAATTGGTACATGTGTGTGTGTGTGTGTGTCTTGACACTTCTTACTTCCCTTCCCCCTCCTCTCCTTTCTGTTGCCTTCATCCATAAATTCACTTTGGCTATCACATTTTCAAAAGCTCTGCCAGAGGATGCATTCAAAGACTGAGCAAAAATACACAGTAGAACCTTGGTTTATGAGCATAATTCATTCTAGAAACATGCTTGTAATCCAAACCACATATCAAGGTGAATTTCCCCATAAGAAATAAAGGACAGGGCTGGAGGTACAGCTCAGTGGGGTAAGTGCTTGCCGCTAAGCACTAAGGCCCTGAGTTTGATCCCCGGTCCCGGAAAAAAAAAAAAAAAAAGAAAAGAAATAAAGGACACTCAGGTGATTTGTGCCACAACCCAAAAATATTCATATAAAATGATTATACTACTATAATATAATACAAAATAATAACAACTATACAACATATAAAGAAAAATAAACTAACCTGCACTTAACTTTGAGAACCTTCATGGCTGGTACGAGGGAGATAAAAGAGAGGAGGTTTGCTGTGTAGGACAATCACTAATGGAAACACCACTCTCTGTTGGCCCAGTGGAATCTTTTTCTTTCCATACAACTTTTTTTTTCTTTTTGAGACAATGTCTCACTACATAGCCCAGGCTGGCCTCAAACTCATAGCGACCCTGCTGCCTCAGCCTCCCAAGGGCTGGGATTACAGGCGTGTGCCACCGCACCCAGGTCCATACAACTTTAACAAGGAACCTATCCAGTGACACTGGTTTATGCCTGTCTTTGAGAATTTTGTGGAAATGTGGCAATATATTTTTGTTGAACATATTCATCACTTGCACTGTACAGTCTTATTTGGGTGGTGCTTGTCCACACAATTTTGCATCATTTTCCACATCTCCCTAACCTCATTTAAAGTAAGGTGTTCCTCCATCTTTTTCTCCTCCTCCTCTGCAGATGAGATCTCCTCTACAACCTCTTGGTGTTGTGAGATGATTGCCGATAATAATCCTGCAGAGAGAGAGAGACAGAGAGAGAGGGAGAAAGGAACCACTGGCTCAGTTGTGATCCTGTGGCATTTGGCAACACATACTATTCATATTGCAAGACAAACAGATCACTCTTTAAAAGGTTAAAAGTTTTTAGATATGCTTGCTTTTCCTGTGGAACACTCACAGAACCATTACTCACAGTCCAGGGTTTTAGGGTATTTGAATAACCCCACTTTTAACCCCACGCTATCCTATGCATGCACTTTTATGAATCATTATATCAAGGAGGTAGATGTTCCATCTTATTTAGCCTACAGACGAATATTGCTAAATAAGCAAGCTGTAACATATCTTAGAAGAGGTTAGTGAGAATCAAAAGGATGAATTAAAATGAGAAAAATGTATCCTCATGTCACAAAATTTATAAACATAAGGCTAGTTTGTAGTTAAATATAGTAAAATTATATATAGTAGGCTATTTCCTTTCACATTTTTAATGTGGCCCAATAACAGTAATTACTCAACTGAACTGAAATATTGATTAAGAATGTACTTTTGAACATCAGCATTTTAAAGTCATATTTATTTCTACCTTGAATCATTCCTTCACTGAAATAGTTAATGAAAAACCTCTGGTGTCAGGCACCATTGAGGAAGTGAGGATATGCTGGTAAAGAAAACAAAGTATTCCCTCATGAAGCGGACAAATTCTAGTGGGAAGAGATAGAAATGGACGGATAAATATACGGTTTATCAAATGGGGAGAAAATGGGACAAAGAAAAAGACCTACAGTGATGGGACGGTGCTGTTCCGGACAGCGAATCAGGGAAGGGCTCTCTGCTACGGGCAGACAGAGGCCTGAAAGAAGTGAGCACAGAAGCCATGCTGGGCACCAAGGGAAGGACATTGTAAAGACTGTGCTATTATTTGAATATCCTCTCCAAAATTCGTATAGAAATCTAATTGTTAGCAATAACAGTAAGAGTTAAGAGCTTTAAGAGGTGACGCAGACCCACCCCGTGAACAGGGTCTTTTAGTTGCCGCGAGAGCGGGCTCCTAATGAAAGGGTAAGCTCGGTCCCACTCTCTCCGCCCTTGTGCTCACCTGCCCGTCTTCCTTCCGTAATGAAATAATGCAACACGAAGCCCTTCCACCATGTAAACGCCACGCTCTTGGATGCCCCAGCCTCCAGAAATACGAGACATACATTTCTTTTCTTTGTAAATAACTTGTCTATGATATTCTACTTTAGCACCAGAAAATGGATTAAGACTGGTCTCGAAGTACAAGGCTGTTTGGCATGTTTGAGAGAATTTGCAGGGGAAATATTGAGGATCTAAATTTCAGTAGATTATAAATACATACACTTGTCATTCTGTTAATTTTTCCATTAAACAAAAGCATTATTTTACTTCAATCCACATTAAAAATTCTTCTGCTTCCTACTTTCAATAAATACTACATAATCAACTTAGTTTAACTGGGTGTTTGCATGTGTGTGCGTGCGTGCGTGTGTGCATGCATGCGTGCGTGTGTGTGTGTGCGCACGCGCACCCGCGGGCGTGCACATGACTGTCCTGTGCTAGGCTTGTGTGCGCTCATTACATGGTGGGCAGGCAGTGGTGAACATCACAGACAGGCTCCTACCTTGGAGGGGTGTACAGTGCTGAAGAATTTGCAATATCTCATGATCTTTGCTTTCATGACTTAGTATGGATGGGTTTAGGGCCCAGCATTCAGAAATCCAGAAAGAGGGATCAGGGACCTCTTTGAAGAAGACAAAGGCCAAACGCTATAAAGGAGCAGAAAGGCTTGTGGGAAGACTCTTTACAAATTCGTAAATGGGAAAGAGGAGTCAATGGTGGAAACCTGTGGGTCAAGGGTCAGTGACCACCCAGGAAAGGGCTGGTCCCCTAAGAGGCAAGAATCCTAGCAGAGCTTCTTCCGCAGCTCCATGAGTCTGTACAACCAGAGCAGACACCCATCGCGAGAAAGGGCCTGAAACAGCGCGTGTTCCTGCAAGTTGGAATCAATTATTGTATGTTTTCAAGAATTTTTGTTGGAGCCATATAACAAAATCTCAGCTTTCCTCTTGCACCAAGGTCATGTGTTGAAATAAGGAAGGCAGGGATTTAATCACATTGCTCATCAGAGTTTGAGTCTGTGCATGTTTTCGGAACTGAATCCCCTGGGTCCGGACTGAGTACCCACCTGGGCCCAAGTCTGCTTCACCCAAATCTGCTTCTGTCTGCTTCACCCGCAGAGTCCCCGAACCTCGGACAGCCCTGTCTGCTCGTCCAGGTCCTGCGCAGCCTGCAGCCCCTCTCCTCTTGCCCAAGCCCCTGGCGGAGAAGCGCTGTCACTGTAGGAGGGGCCGCGCCACAGCGCAGAACAATGGCACGCGCAAAACATCTCCAACTCTAGGGGTCTGTCTTTCTAGTAGGGGAATGTTTAGAAGTATCTAGAAGACGTAGCTTTTAATTTTAATTTAAATTTGGATAATCAGGATATTTTTGTTGTTATTGTTGTTTGGGATTTTCTTTCTTTGGTGATTTTTTTTTCCTCACAGGACCACTTACTTTTATTTTCTTACTCATACCTGGATACATATGTCTTACATGTTTTACTTAAATAATGGATCATATAACTCCTTATGTGATATATATAACATACATTTATAACTATCTTTATCTGTAAAAGGAACACAGTATTCAAGATATAAACCAAAGCGAATGTGAATTCTGGGCTGTAGAATTTTTTTCTATTTTAAAGGGGAAGAAACAAAAACGATGCAGAATTTCAAAACAAGATAATGGGAAATAAATAATGGTTATTATATTGTATACTGTTATCTTCAAAGTATTGCTCAGCTTATAAGACACAGGCATGCAAAGTCGATCAGACAGTGTAAGCACAAACCATCCCTTTCAATGAACTAATAAAAATTAGTAGTGTAATTATTTTCACTATCTTGTGTGTATTTATATATACTCTGATGAACTGTGCTGCTATAAACACAGGTGCACACATGTTGTTTTAATTCTTCTGGGAAAATACCCAGCAGGGGAACTGGGCCCTAGATTTTATATATCACAAGGTGAAAGAAATCCAATAGCTGGCATTCATAAAATGAGTTCAAGTGCTTGACTCCTACTGAATATTTTTTGTCTGTCTTGGTAACCTAGCGTACTGTACAGATAAACTCTGTAAAAAGGCCCTAGAAAGAAGGTCAGAGATTGACACTGACTTAGCAAAATTGTGTTATTATTAGGATTATTCATCTTGTTGTATCCCTTTCAAAAAGAATTTTTCAAAATCTAAGGATATTTACTGGGCTCATGATTTTTGCTTGTCATTAATATTTTTGCTGTATAAAAAATAATTATGCTCCATGCAGAAAATTGATACTCCCCCTTCTTCTTAAAATCACAGCCTCCCAACCTCCAGCTGAATGACATGCACAGGAATCACCCTTAGCTCAACTTAAGCTGAGACGGCATCAGCTCTATAACAACAGACAAGGCCATTCCAAAAAGGCCTTTTAAAAGAAAAGCATTCGGAAATATCTGTCTTGGTTTTGTCAGGAACTACACCTGGACTGTATTCTTCAGGTATCCTGTAACCAAATTAGGTATTTATCTATAACAATTTATATGGAGGTTCATAAACCTAGGGACCTGGCGAAATATTTACTGTGAATGATGGTACCCTTTAGAAAAAGAACATCTAGTTTTCTAAACAAGTAGTTTGGCCTTGAACATGCAGATGGTTGTAGGTACTCTGCTTCTTTCTTATTCAGAGACAGGTGACGACTCTTGTGGGACTGTCTCAACCATTATTTGGGTCGGATTCTCAGCCTCCATGTTTGCGGATATGCTGCTAGGTATTTCAACTTCCTTGAGGCAGAATGTTCGCTTTTTGTTTTGAACCCATTATTATCAATCTCACAAAAACTTAAGGTTTTGTTTTTGCCAAGTACAGACCACACATATAAAATTATTTAGTTCTGTCTGAAACACTGTGTAAACCCTCCTGTGGGAAAGATCACTGCACTCCCAAAACAATGTATTTTGGGAGCAGTGCCAGAAGGGGCGCTCTTCTTTATGTCTAGTACCTTGTAGATTATATACATATTGTCTGCCCACTATACACTTTCCATTTAGCATCCTGCTGCTTCTCCTTCCAACTCAGTATCTAGATGTGATCAACCAGTTCATAAAACGAGATCTTCCCTTCATTTCTGACTTCAGGTACACATTTTCCAGCCATCTAGGCTCAGAGCTGCAAAGCCATCTTTGATGCTCGCTCTTCTGGGTCTTCTATCAGTTGGTAAATCCTGACCATTCATACTCTCCCACAGTCATCCTTCCATCCCATATCACTGTCACCTTTCCAGTTCAAGTCCTGTTAGTTTATGGACGGACAACTGAAATGATGTCTTTGCCCACTTCCTTAAGCCCATCTTTCCTCAACACATTCTATGGTATTTGGCCATATTTTTCATGCTCAAACACTAGTGTAATAATGTTATTTTTTCTCCTCAGAAATTTCTAATAGACTCCTATTGCTAGAATGATTTAACTCAAAACTCACTTGGAAGGCAAGGTCTTGGTGTCAAACTATGGCTCCAATCTTATCTCATAATTCTTATGTGCCCTCAGTTTCAGTGAAATGTTACCTATTTTCCCTTCTTCCTCTAATTTACCACCCTTCACCTGTGCTCAGGCTACTTCTTTCACCTGGTTGGCTAAGCCAGTCATAATCCCTATCTTTTACTATAAAAGTTGAATACACTTTTTCTCTTTTCCAACCTCCTCTGCAGCTAGGATCATGTGTCCCAGTCTAACCCTTCAAATATCATCCCATTTATTATACTGTTGTTTCTTTTTACTTAGAGAATAAGTATGGTAATTAGTATAGAAATGTAGATTTGATGAAACATTGTTACGAGGGCTTAGAGCCAAAAAAGAAATAGTGTTACAATTTCTGGCTTACTCAGCTAAATTAAAGATTGTTTTCTAAGAAATAGCTTTTATTATTTTATTTATGATTTATTTTGAAGAGAAAAATAAAAAACAAAACAACAAAGGCAAAAACAAAAACAATAAAAAAGATACAGAATTTCAGAACAAGATGATATGAAATTAACGATGCTTGTTATATTACATATTGTTATCTTCAATGAAGTTGCTCAGATTACCAGATGTAAGAATGCAAGATTGATCAAACCATTAAAGAGAATAAAAAATAATAAAACCAAATGTTAGAAATGATACAGAGCTTCACTAAACAAGATGGTAGGAATTCAACAATGGCTGTTACCTTGCATATTGCTGTCTTCAAATTAATTGTTCAGATTACTAGATATAAGCAGTATTTATTATTTTAAGTTGCTAAATTTTACTCTGACTGCTGAAATGTTTGGGTTTCCCTTCCTTCTTTTTTTCTTCCCTTTACTTTGATAGAGAAAGAAGGAGGTAGAATTTGATGTTCTAAAGGTAACAAAAAGGTGTAACTTCTTTCTTTTACCTCTTTTGGTAACTGAAGATGGTGACTTTATATAATAATGTGACATTATTTTTTAATATATTACTATGATCCAGTCCAGATATACCCTTAACTAGTAGTCATGAAACTCTTTGACTTCTTGTTTACTTGAATGTCAGCAGATCTCTTCACAGAGATGTTAAGTCTTTTTCTAGAATGTGCTCAGGAGGTTACCAAGTCAAATGGCCCAACCCACAAACTATTGACTTTAGTCCACAGAATAGCTGTAGAAACTGAAAAGGTCATTTAAAAAGGCCATGTTCAGTTGAAGGCATCTGTGGTTAACACCAAAAAAGAAAGAAGAAAAACCCAATGACCCTGAACCCACTCCATGACAGTTTTACTTCTGTTTCTGAACAGTGAAGTAAAAGTAAACTTCAAATTAAAGTGTTTTTGGACAAAAGAAGTAACACGGCAACAGCTGTGGAGGTTAGACCAAACCCTCCCACTGGATAAAGTTTGATGTTTGATTCCTTTGCACATTTGACCAATCTCTCTTAATAATCAGTACTTTTCTAGAAGTTCTTATAAAAAATATCCTCTAAAAGGTTTCAACTCTGGGTTTTATGAGGAACATCCATCATGTAAAAAAATATATCTCCATTTGTTTTACAATACTTGCCACATGTTTGACTGCATTAGCATTGTCCATTCAGTGTCTCAGGTTCATGATTTTAAAAGCCAAAGTCCAATCTTAAATACTCCTAGTGTGGGTAGGAAGAGTGACCACATTTATAACCAAGCAGTAAAGAACAAAGAACAGAAAAGAGGACTGCAAGGAGAGAGCGAGCAAGGTGTGCAAATTGGGAAGGAAGGATACAAAAACCCAAGTCAAGTCCTCATTCCTTTCTCAGTTCCGAGGGTTCCTCTCAGTTCAGACATGTGAGAGACAGGGCCAGGAACAAGTGTGGCTGTGGGTGTGGGTGTGAGCATGTGGGTGTGGTGTGTGCCCAGCATCCGCGACACTTTCCTGTAGGATCTCATGGTATGGAGAGAGAGGCCGATGTGGATGAAGAAGTCTGATGGAAACGCAGCCTTGATGAATATGTAAAGAGCTTTCCGATACATAGCAGAAGGACTGGAAGCAGAAAGCTTTCTGCCCCCCGGTGGGACTGGGAATATGCCCATGGAAATGGTGAGAACTGAGCATAGTCTTGAATATTAGCAAAATTGAAACAGGTGGGAGTTTTCAGAAAAGGAGTGAGTCAGACACAGCCACATGGGTTATTCCCAAGGAACAGCAAACAGACTGTGCTCTTGAAACGTAATTTGCATGGAGGAAAATCGTGATGAAATGGGAAAGTCTGGCTTAGGTCAGATATATAAAAAGTATTGTCAGTCATATTCACCCACAACTGACAGGGACAATGGTTTGTCACAGAAAAATCACTACCTACCTACAGACTTGTTTGGAAGGCTGACTTGCCTGGTCCCCAGGAGCTCTCTTTTGAAAAAAATATTAGGTCCCTCAGTTTGTGTTTACTCACATTAAAAGGGATAATTACCTAGCTGGTTTTTGTTAGACCATTTGAAATGATAAAGTAAAAAGAAATGACTGTACTTGGTAAATCGCACCATAATACAAGGCAGGCAATTATCATCATTAACTGTTTATTGATTATAGTAACTAAATGCATTAATGATATCAGTAAACTAATATACACAAATTCTAACTCATCATCAAAGAAAAATCTGAGCAATAAAATAATATGTTAAATTAAAACAATATGAAGTTTTCTATTAATATTTTGTTTTTAAGTTTAAGAAATTCTTTCTCAATATAAAAATTAAAAGTAATTAAAGAGACAAAGTCTCCTGGGGAAAAGCAAGGAGATTTTTAAAAAATGTATCATTATTCAGAAAAATCCTATGATTGAGTAGATATTGGTTAGTTCTGATTTTGTTACTTAGTAAAACACCATACAATCACAGCATGTTACTTTTCACTCTCCTATCAGAGCTCTGAATTTTACAAAGATCAGATCTTTCAACATCTGCTTTTTCTTTCAAAGTTGAGCCAGGCATGATGGCACACATTTATAATCCAAGCACTGAGAAGATGAGGCATATGGATTTTAAGTTCAAGTTCTACCTGGGCTATTTAGCAAGACCCTGCCTCAAAAGTAAAACACACAAAAAAGCTGGGTGCATTGCTCAATCCTAGATCATTTCTAGTTCAATGCTTAGCATGACACACACAAAATAATGTGACTCACTGTAAACTGAAAACTGTGGTAACTGACCTAGATGTTTAAACTATTTTAATAAAAATATTTTATATAGACTTTTATTTGTTTCTTTCCATTCTTTTCATTTTTTATCCCTATTCCCTCCCTTCCTTTTACAGAGACTTTTAAACATACTAAATTTTCCTTCTTTACCTAGAAATATATTTTTAACAAAGAGAATTTAAGTAACAGTTTTAATAAGAAGAACCTAATATTTCATGTTAAAAGGCAGCATGAAGGATTTGGATTTTTCAGTTACATGTCCAAAGCTTATAGAAAGTCTGAATCCTCTAAAAGTTCGCTGATGGCTGGCCTGTGGGGCCTTGGGCTATGAAATCAGTAAGATGCCTAAAGGGATCTTGTCCAAAACTTCTTCATAGGATTCTCCACCTATAGTACTCTTTTGGATAAAATTATCATGTCTCAGATGGTACCTATTAATACACAAAAAATATATGTATCAGGAGAGTAACACATTAGCACATCAGTCTTTTGACATTTCCTAGTATGGTTTAGTTAAGTTCCCCTCAGAGGCCCATGTGTTAAAGACATAGTCCAAGCCTGTGGCACTTTCAGGAGGTGGTGGACCCTTTAGTAGATGAGTTTTGGAAGTAGGTCAGGCCACTGGAGGTATTGCTTTGAACAGGTACTGGGATCCGAGCCCTTTCCTTTCTCTTTGCTTCCTGACCGCCATTAATGAACCTCTGCACTACGTGCTCTGCCATGATATACTCTGCCACGATTGTCCCAAAGTGACAGGGTCAGATAAGCATGCACTAAGACTTCAAAAACCATCCCATGTTTATAGCAGCACAATTTGTAATAGCTAAAATGTGGAAGCAACCCAAGTGCCCATCCACAGAAGACTGGATTAAAAAAATTGTGGTATTTCTATATAATAGAATATTATTCAGCTATAAAGAAAGACAGTTTTGGGGACTTTGTAGACAAGTGGTCAAAACTGGAGTCCATACTCATAAGTGAAATAAATCAGCGATACATGTGCAGGCAACGTATTGTATCACTGGTGTAAGAACCCGAGCGTGGGAATATAAACTAAGAGTCATGAAGGAAATCTGTTCTAAAAGAACAGATGGGACGAGGGAAAGGAGAAAAGAAAGAGACAAAAACGTATGTATATATATATGAATATACATATAAGCAGGAGGGCTAACATGGTTCTACTATTGTATTATATCACTTAATGCTAAGGAATAGTTGATGACGGGTTATTTGATCAATCTTGTATGTCTGTATGTGTTATCCTGAACACACTACGAAGATATCAATATGCAAAGCAGCAACTATTGGTGGTTTGTTGTTGTTGTTGTTGTTGTTTGCCTGTTTTGTTTTTTGTGTTTGGATTTTTGGTTTTTGTATTTTTTCTGTTGTTGAAAAGATTAATTGTCTGACTAAATTTGCATGTCTGTATATGGGTTCATATATTTACACTTTAAAGATATCAATGGATAAAGCAATAACCACTGTTGAGACCATGTCACCTTGTCTGTAGATTAGTTGTGACTGTACTATTTTTTATGCTAATTGGTGTCTGTTTGTTCGTATGTTTTTGTACTTTTATTTAAAAAAAAAAAAACCATCCAAAGTAAACCTTTCCTCCTTTCAAGTTGGTTTTCTTGGGCACTTTATTATAGTGACACTAAATTGACTAATATAACTCCAGAAAGTAAGATTTATACTTTCTTGGCACTTTAAAATAATCTCTATGCCTTATGGATTCTAATTTCTAGAGAGATTCAGGATGTTTCCATTTCTTCCCATGCCTACTGCCTATAACCTAACCTAAGCCACCGCCAGCTCTCACTGGACTGCCGTGCCACCCCCATAGGTCATGCCTCCAGTTCTGTATCTAGCTGTCCATTCTCCATTGTGCAGCCATAAACCATGTATCATTCCAAGTCACATTTTTTCCCAGTGGATTTTACCCTTCTAGTTCAATCTAAATTCAGAAAAAGATCTTTCATGAGCTGGTTTCAGCTAAGCCCCATCTCCACGTGTTGGTTTTTTCCTTTTCTCTTCATCTTCATATTCAATTCACCTATACGAGAAATAACACACCACCCACCAGTAACGATGTCTTCTCAAGAGTCATTAATATCACAGTCTTGACAATTACTCATTTTGGATTCCAAGTCAGGTGTATCTGATTCTCATCCACACCCTAACCATAATGTGATATAGTCTCTTTAGTAGCACTGATGTTTACTGATGACAACTTATTACCAACACATATTATGTTTATTTTAACAATACTTATTTGCACAGAATTAAACTTCATAAGTGATTTGAAAGTCACTGTCAAACTTCTGCTCTAAAACCTCATTAAAAGAAGTTTTAGGGTGAGCAGCAAGGGAGCGAACCTCCTTAATAAACACCACCAGCTCGAGACAGACTTGGTGAGCGTGAATGCCGGAACCTCGGCTGGGAAGTTTAAACTGGGCGTATTTCTCTGAGATGCCGGGGGAGATGTGGTAGGGCGGACCAGGCTGCCGGGGCGAGACGTGGGAAAGTCCCAGACGCTGGGAGCCGGGGACG
>PVLD010026733.1:0-21778 GCA_004027595.1 Dinomys branickii | reverse complement strand
CCAAGGATATAGATAAACCCAGGAGTACAGTTATTATCACAGGGAAGATAACTGATTGAGTGGTAGGGCAACGGAGATGAGGGAGGAGAAAAAACGAACTGATCAAAAGGGCCATCATCTGTGTAACCTGAGTAACAAAGATGAAGGTAACATTATGTAGGACAGCATTCAGAGCTAATTCCCTTCTATGTTCTCTATATTTCCTCAGTCGTTTTTGTATTAGCAGAAATGAAGATAACTTTATATTATACAGCATCCATTGCAAATTCCCTACTATCTTATCTATACTTTGGTATTTCCTTTAATGTTTTTGTGTTAACTAATGTGAAGATAACTATGTAATACAACATCCAGTTCTAATTCCCTACTATATTCTGTATAACTTTGTATTTTCTGTATTGTTTATGGCTTTTCTGGTTCATATGTCTCCATTCTTTTGTCTTTAAAATAAAATTAAAAAAAATAAATCAAAGCATTGTATGGAGCACAATAAGTACCTAATTTTGCTTCCAAAGTCTTCAAAATAACTGAAAAAATAATTTTGAAATGAAGATGTTTCTATAGAATTGGTCGCTTACCGCTTGCCCATAATTCTTATAGGACACAGATCTGAAGGAGGACAACTCCACAAAGATCAGGACTATTGAAGTGAGCGCAACAGTCAGACATAAAAGATTCAGGCCCAGCGAAGTTATAGTCTGAAAGGAAGTCAGGGAGGTTTGTTATATATTCAGAATACAATTTTTTTTTTTTTGGAGACAGGTTCTTGCCCCGTAATGCAGGGTGTTCTTAAATTCACTATGTAGCCCAGGCTGGCCTCAAACTCATGGCACTCCTCCTGCCTCTGCCTCCTGAGTGCTGGGATAACAGGCACGTGCCACCACACCCAGCCAGAATACAAATTTTGGTTAAATCACTTGTTTTGCTAATAAGTAATCCTGCTATGAGGATTTAGAAGTGTCTGTATGCTCAGAATTCATGTAAAATATTTTTCTAGTTTAGAGGAAACCCAGCTAATTTAGAGGAAACATTAAAATATCATCAAGCTTGTGAGCATTCCACTGGGGCACAAACACCATGTTTAACAATCTGGGCTTTTAATGCAGCTGAATCAGGCATCAGGGCTCTTGGGGAGTGGGTACACGTGTGCAGTATATAGGGATTACTCTGCTTGTGTGGGGCTGAGCCGTGTGCACGGAACATCTGAGCTCTGTCTTCACCACCCTCTCTCTCCTGCCTCCCTCCTCCCTCCTTGTCTTGATCCTTTCCCCGTTTGAGACACTTAGTTCTCTACTTCCTGCCATCCATCTTTTATTTTGCTCTTTATCTATATCTTGGGTTTCTCGTATAAGAGAAGCCATGCACTGTTTAAGCTTGCGCGTCTGATTTCTTTCCCAATGTTATTGTGTCAGGGTGCATCCGCTTTCCTACAAATGTCTCAGATATATCCTTTATGGCAGAGCAGTATTCCATGGTGCGTAAACACCAAACTAATTTCTTTCAGCTCTAAGATTGTAAGACTATTTTTCATTTCTACAATTCTGAGACTATTTTTTCTTTCCAATATCTACCTATACCACAGATCTATTTTTCCTTGACAAATAACCTACTTTGTTACAAGATGCAATCCTGTTTCCAAATTGAATGGTTCACAAAATGAAGTTTTCAGCACTATAATATCTATACATAAAGGTATTTGGTCTTATAATTTTTTTCTAGTCTTAATATTCAGGTAATGTTGAGAGATAGAACATCAAATAAAACTACATTTAAATTTATTATAAATAGAATAAAAACAATAATAAAATAGCAACAACATAGGTAAAGACAAAACCAAACACAAACAATAAAAATTATACGAGATTTTGAAACCAAATGATGGAATTAACAGTGGCTGTTATATTACATTCTGTTATCTTCAACAAAGTTACTCAGTTACCAAATGTAAGGGTGCAAGCTTGATCAAACCGTTAAAAGAATAAAAAAAAATTAGAAATGATACAGAGCTTCATCAAACAAGATGATAGGAATTCACCAATGGTTGTTATATTGCATATTATTATCCTCAAATTATTTATTCAGATCACCAGATATGAGCATGCAAAATTGGTCAAAAAATGTAAGCATTATACAGACATCAGCAGTACAATTATCACAGCTATCCTGCATATATAAATATATTTTTTCTCTTCCTTATTTCTTTTCTTCTTTCTTTCCTTCTTTTTCTCCTTTCTCTCATCCCAATACATTTAAATTTAGAAGTTTTATGTAAGGTAGTAGGAGTTTAAGTATTATTGCATATTTGTTTACATTAATTTATGTGATACTGGATTTTCATTTGATTTCTTCATGTATTTTACAGGGAGGGTAGATTTCTTCAAGGTTTAAGCATCAGTTTTTTTAAAAATAAAAACCCATTGTTTACTTTTGTGACAGGTAATTTCTAGAGACACCCCAAACATTTCAACTTACCAGGCTTCGAGTTGGATTCTTTGCTGTCTTTATTATGCAGACTCCTGACATGATAAACTGGACATAAAAAGACATGTATGAAACTCATTGGCAGTGACCACCAACTTAAAATGTTCTTTACAAATTTCCTCTTCTAAGTCAAGTATTCTTTATAATACTAACAAAATTTAAAGAAATTTTAGCAGAAACAGTAAGGACTTCTCACTACTTTCTATCATGAGGTAGTGATGTTATCAAAAGGTAACTGTTGTTTAAAGTAACAGTAGAGTTACTGGTAACCACATATATAAAGAACACTGGACAGAAAAGAAAAGAGCAGTGGACAGAACGCAGGTGGTGGTATCAGTCACAGAGCACCTCAAAAGACCTGAACAAAACTGCATGTGCATGCGCGTGCCTCTGTGTGTGTGTGTGTGTGTGTGTGTGTGTGTGTATGTGTTGTCTCATACATAACTGGCAGTGAGCTGTAAAAGAACACCAAGAACAAACAAATAAACAAAACACCCAAATGGTAAAAATGTTGGAAGAGATCAAAGAAAAAATAAGCAAATCCATTAGATGGTTAGTGTGCTTAAAGACAATTTACATGAATAGAGAAAGGTGTTAATAAAACATCCAGTGAATTTAAAGAAAACATAGAAATAAGGTGGTTAAATTAGCATGTTCCCTCCTGTTTGAAGCACTAGGTACATGCATAACTATCCATCAGGTGGCAGGGGCAATCCCATCGGGTGGGAGAAGCTGTTGTGAACGTGTTAAACAAAAGGTATGAATAACTATTTTGTTAAATAATTAAAAACTGTGGAAAGAAATCAAGCAGAAATCTAGCACATGAGAAATTTCAATTGACAGTATGGGTAGGACATGTGGTCAGTGTGAGGAGAGTGTGTGAGAGCTGGAAGACAAGGTTGTGTAACAAATCATGTACTCAGTGATACCCTAAGAACATGAAGGCACTAAAGCTGGAGCCATCAGCCGCTAAATGACTGCAAAAAAAACCCCAGAACCAAAAAAAACAAAAATGAAAAAACCCAAAACCCCTCTCCTAAACAGAGAACTGATCTGACACAGGAGTAAAGCAAAGAAGACGACTCCAAAGTATAAAAATTTACTCATGAAAATCATAGCAGAAAATTTTCCCAATGTAGAGAAAGGATTCAATTTCCAGGTAAATGAGGCAAAGAGAACCCCAAACACCCATGACCAGAAAAGAACCTCGCCATGAAACATCATGATCAAAGTTTCAGAAATGCAACACAAAGAGAGAATACGAAAATCTGTTAGAGTAGAATAGCAAGGAATGTGTCAGGGCGGGAACCTGACAGATTTCTCAGCATAACCCCAAGGCCAGGGGAATCTGGAGTGAGCTTTCTTAAGCCCTAAGTAAGAAAATAATTGTCAGCCTCTGTATCCTGCAGATGTAGACCCCTGAGTCCTCCAAAAACTGCCCTTCAGAATTGATGGAGAAACATTTCCAGAGTAAAGAAACCCTAAAGAAATTCATGACTACTAAACCAACATTGCGGAAAGCACTGACAGGAATCCTCGCAGATATGGAGAGGCCAACAGCACCAATGAGCCCGAGGGAGGGTCTGCCTGGCTGAGTGAGCAAGCAGGAGGAAAAGGAAGGAATCAGGACTGGAAAAACAGTGTAGTGACAGGACTCAGGAACTGTCTTCTGATGATAATTCTCAGCTCCTGGTCCAGGCCCCCGTGAAAAGACACCGACTTGCAGATTCAGTCAGAAAACATGCTCTAACCATGGGTAGGAAAGACATGCCTTATCC
Organism: Dinomys branickii; assembly: GCA_004027595.1. Classification (NCBI taxonomy): domain Eukaryota; kingdom Metazoa; phylum Chordata; class Mammalia; order Rodentia; family Dinomyidae; genus Dinomys; species Dinomys branickii. The sequence continues at coordinate 17,519 of PVLD010026733.1, read as the reverse complement.
ATAAAGAGATGCATAGCCTGAAAGATGCCATTCTCAGAAGGCCAATAATTAACTCTAAAGGACATAGAGCACTTATTTGGATTTTGCTTGAAATTTCACTAGTTTTCTCCTAATTTTTCCCAAGGTCGTCTGTGCACGCTGATAAGCCAGTGTGGAAAAGGCAGGGGGTCGCCGACCACTGCTCCTTCTGCTGGTCACCTTCCCTCGTCAGCAGTGGCTGCTCCCTCCTGCAGCTCAGACCACCTGCTCCAGGCATGGCTAAAGGGCTTGCTTTGCTCCTGTGGCTGCTTCTGGCCATTCCTTCTCCTTCCACTTTGAATCAAAACGTTATCACTATGTAGCCCAGGCTGGTCTCGAACTCAAAACGATCTTCCTGCTTCAGCCTCCTGCTTCAGCCTCCTGAGTGCTGGGATTACAGGTGTGTGTCACCACGCCCGGCCTACACTCTTTCTTATAGTGTCTTCCATCTCGCTCCCCTCCTAACACATTTTACAGCCTTAAGCTTCTCAGTCTCTGCTGCCAGAGGCCTCCCTGTGCCCTTCAGTTGCTTCACAGCACCCTTGGCCTCTGCCCACTAGATGTGCCCTGGAAAAACACCAGCACCCTCCAGAAACTGAAATGTTTCTGAGGTGTAAACTACCTCTTTCTGAGAACTGCTGCTAGAGATAACTGTCTATGCTCTCAGCTCTTTGGGCATGAAATTTCATCCTGTCTGGCCTACACAAGTACATGGCACTTCATCTGTTTCGTATCATCAATCTCTTCCTCCTGGTTCAGTGCCTTTAACAAAGGCCTAGACAGTTTCAACGTAGAGGCATCTCTGTTGCCCACATCTCCCCAGCCCTCGCCTCATTTCTCAGTAGTGTGTCAGAGCAAAGTCTTCAAAAGGACTCGTCTACACTTTCTCAGATTTCTCTCTTCCTCTGTTTCTCTTCCAGGGTGGGGGTAGTACTAGGAGCTGAGCCCAGGGACTCTGCCCTGAGGCTCTTCAAAAAGTTGTTATTTAGAGATAGGATCAGACTTAATCAATTGCCCAGGTTGGGCTTGAACTTGGGATTCTCCTCCTTACTTATTGTAAACCAATTCCAGTCAGGGTTTTGCCTCACAAATCCACTGAAAACACTTGTCACATTTCCTAACTGGCCACCGCATTGCTAAACTCAGCAGCCAGTTCTCACTTTTCATCTTATTTGACAAACTGACAAATCAACAATGAGAAAGGGACGGGGGGTGGGGGGAGAGAAGGGAAGCAAGGGAGAGAGAGAGAGGAAGGAGAGGAGAGAGGGGGAAAGCGGGGAGAGAGAGAGCTCCCTATTTCTTGTAACGCAGCATTTCTTGTGACTTCCAGAGTGCCTTACTCTTCGGCTTTCCCTCCTAACAGAATAACAGAATAGCCATCTGGATGTCACCAAAGACGCAGGTTTAGGGAGTGACTGCTGACTCATGTGAGGATGCTGAGGTGAAGACTGAAGTGTGGTCAGAACTCCTTGTCTTTGATGATCTCTGGGCAATCCACCCCACTGTTGTCACTGTGCATTCTCTCCTGTAGCTTCATGCCTGGGAACAGCACTTGTACATCAAAGGTGCTCAAGACAAATTTGTGGAATGAATAATTTAACTTTTAATAAACTACCATTGTGGCCTTCAGTTACAAAATTCTTCTGAAAACAGAGGCTCAGAATCTCTGCTGATCAGGTAGGGGACTTAGACAATTATTCTAACACAGCCAGGCCCAGAACAAGATCACTTTTATTTACGTGGTAGAAGGCGTTGAACCCAGTTTCTTTGCATGGAGCCACATCCCCAGCCTCTTTTTCTTATTGGTACATGTTTGCAATACATGACGGCTACTTTCACGGCAGGTTATTGGTACATGTACACATACGTATATGGCACATATTAATTCTTCTTTTAAAACTTTTTTGAGACAAGCTCTGTTGTAGTCAGGGTTTGCAAGGAAAACAATACAGGACACATAATTTATAGGATTATTTTATGATAGTCAGCCAAACAGTCTATAGAAAGAGAGTGCAAGAAATCTGTCCACACATTAAAGACCAAAAGAATCCAGCTGGGGGCCTGGATCCCACAGTAATGTCCTGCATGGGTCCAGCCAAAGACCTAGAGCCCGTAACAATGACCCCCACAGGTCCAAATGGAGGGCTAGAGTTTGTGACAACGTCCCAGGTAAGTCTGTTCCACAGATCTTCACTGGGAAGGTCCAAAGGGCAACAGTGGAAGCTAGAAGTCTGTGAGGAAGCACAGGTGAAGCCTGTGCCAGCAGGCTGTGGAATCTGCACTGGAGCCAGGAAGTGACACTCAAAGTAAGAACCAGAGCTCCCCCACAGTGAACTGTAGCTATCCTCGGTGATAAAGTCCCAAGCTCCTTTGACAATGAGAACAGTCAAGACTATACCAGCAAAGCCAGTGCAACAAGCTTCTCCAGGACATTGAACAGTGCACCATCTTCCACTCCAAAGCTAGGAAGCGATGCTCTAAGTAAGGACCAGAGCTCCCCCAATGAGAACCACAGCCATTCTCAGTGACACCAAGGTGCTGAGCTCCTCTGACAATAACAGCCCAGTTCATATCAGGAGAGCCCGCATAAGCTCCTCCAGGGAAACCAACAGCCTCAGGACAACCAACAGCTCCCTAACAACTTCTCAAGTTCCTCCTCTCCAGTTCTGCCTCTTATGCTGCCAGAAACAGTCCTCACGTGGGCCCCCCACACCCAGCACCACGAAGATTCAGTTCAGCTGGGTGTTACAAGTTGACCACTAGTTGTCAGTCTACCACAAGTTCTCATTACATTTGCTAATTTGCTAGGACTTGAGATCCTCTTCCACCTGCCTGCCAGAGTTTGGGGTTATAGGCATCCACCACCATATCTGGCTCCCTCTCTCCCGTTTAGAGATTTTTTTCTATCTTCTACTTTAGACATGGATATTAGTCACTGAGTGATTAAATCAATATTAGTGTCTACTCACAAAAATTCCCCACAGTGTGCATCCTGTTTTGTATGTTAAAGGTTCATATTTCCCGAAGACTCCTTTAATTTGTCCCATATATAAAACCAACAGGAAATACCACATTAAAACAGTAAAGATGCCAACCATAATCTGGACAGCCTGTGAGAAGAGAATATCATTAGTACAGAAGCAGTGTAAAACATAAACATAATTCTAGTAAGTGTTAACTGTAAGGCACATTAATGCTTTACAAGAGATGAAAATTAAATAACCATGCATGTAACAATGTATTTCCTGAACTGGTGAACCCAGACAGAAGGATCTAGCCAGGAAGGACTGAAGGTTACCAACTAAGAGTCAGCTGTACCAGGAGCAAACAAGTTGTTTCACAAAAGTAGCTCTGATCAATTCTTTCATAAGAAAGTTAACAATTTGGCTGTAGAGCAGGCCGTCATCCCCACTCCCTAAGTAATGGCATAGGGGATGATATTTGGAGTAGTTCAGAGAAGTGGTTCTAATCTACTCAGATGCATGAAGCTACCTTGTCCACATCTTCTTGTAGTAATTTTTGGGAAGAAGAATAACTTTTTGAATCTTATAAAGATTTACCTTTTCCTTCAAGGAATATATGGGATGAGGTTTTTCACAAGTACACTAGATTGAGGGGCAATTAACACAACCACGTAAAGGATATCCATGTTATACTTGCATAAGCAAGGTTTTCGAGTTGGGTAAGATGCAGGGTTAGAGTAGGGAAGAGTTATTATTCAACTTTAGTTTTTAAGAATGTAATTATTCTCTCACTAAATATGTCTCAGTAAATTTATGTATCATCTATAATATATGTACTGAATTACATATTTAATTACTCCTTCAAATGACAGGATGTTATTTTCATTTTCACATAAACTTTAATAGGAAGCTATTTAATGTTTTAAGGGTCCCAGCAAATCGAGTAGTCTATGAAACACATTAATGCAATTGGCCAACTTTAGAGGTACATTTCAAAGAAGGTATTTTTTTCTTTTGTTAAAAGAAACATCTCTTTTCTGATAAGAACCATATGAATTATAGATTTAGAATGTATAGTTTCCTGGTGTGTCAGATTTGCAAAGATGATATCGTTCAGAGGTTCTCTGGATTTGACTGGGAGAAATATTTTCCTTTAGATTGAAAGTCCCCACAAGCCTGGACTTTGTTGTTCTCATAATGGTATCACCACCCTCTCAGTTGGTACTTGGCACAGTGCAGGCCCTCAGTCAGTACCTACTGTACAAGCACATCGCTGTCAAGGATACCAACTCCATATACCTTTCCATGGTCTGAAGAAGTAGGCTTGAAATATAATGTCTCTTTATATCAGTGAATATTGTTATATAAAGCTATGAAATATCTATAGCGTCAAAGCTTGTAAAAAACACATTGCCAGTGTATAAAGGACAAGATGTGTTTTCTTATTAAAATGGTTCTTACTGAAGAGCCAATGAATAAGTTCCAGGAAGTCAGACTTCCTCCCTTTCACTTATTAAAAAAAAAGGAGGGCTGACTTCTTGGGAGAAGACTAATGGGTTTTATTCTATACCCAAAGTGGTCTGTGACCTCAAAAGGTTAAATACTTCTGCTAGCAACCAGGAAGGAAACTTAGACAACTGGTCTACACAGTACCCAAATTCAAACAAGAAGTTAAAGATACTGAGAGTGGTGCTCCAATCTGTAGATGGTAAAGTACATGATCTTCACAAGTCCTTGGTGTTTACTAAGACAACAACATAAATCTGTAGTTTAAAAGGTTTATAACTTACTAGTACAAATCTATAATAGAACAGATGAATCTATAATCACTTTACTGCACAGACATAAAATTAGTAATGATAGGTCTCTCTTACAGTTAAGGAAAGCATACACATTCTCTCTCTAAAATTTCACTACCCATTTTGCTTTCTCATTTATCCTGTATGTGTTTGCTTGGTTAGTACACTTACTTCTAGGTACACTTTTGTTTATGAAGAGACATGAGATCAGTCAAAATTTATAAAAGACAATCTACATATTTTTAAAAAGACATTTTATGCTTTGATTGAACTAAATCTACCCCTTTCAGATCCAATAATACCACTCTTTCCTAAACTGAAATATTGCATGGTCATGAAGGTGGAATGTCACTTACCCCCACAGCAAGACTGTCTGTTTTAGATATCTGTGCATTCCCACACGCCATCCTACCAGCACTTCCTCTAGTTGTTTCTAAGCTCTGGTGATATCTTTACTATCAAACTTCTGAAAAGAATCACAAAACACACACATATACATGATTTTTTTAGAAGAAAATACACAAATTTCATCTTTCTTTTTTACAGTTTTACAATTACCTCCCAAACTCAGATGCAATAGCTTTCTCCTTTCTATGGTTCAATTCTTAGAGGCATCCTCTTGCTTTCACCTGTCCTGAATGACTGTGTGGGACTGGAAAGCCTGGCTGGATGACTAAACAATATTGGTCTATTACAGGTTTTATCTTTTGGTTGTTAACAGTATCTCTAGGTAACAAAGCAAGCATAAGGGACACCTAGGGACTAGTAGGCAATTTTCAGTAAAGCTTTCAACAATTCATTTGCAATTAATAATCAATTTAATGCACTTCATGCTACCATGTTTACATTTTCAAAACTAAGTTCCTGTACTTAAGTTGGCCAATTGTGCTTTTTCCTGATATATACCTGCTACCTTGTTCTTTCTGTATTAAAATAACTTTTTCTGTCAATATCATATCAAAGTTGCTTCTGTTATTCTAAATGTATTTCCTGTTCTTTTCTATTATTTCTGTGTTTAGATCACATTTACATGGATAAAATCCTGGCTAATAGTTCTATCACCATTTGGGACTTCATACCTGTGTAGATGTGAAACTCTACATATGCTAAATGTATGATGCATAACTCAATAGTGTGTCATGCGCCCTGAAGACTTTAGTTTTGGTCTTGGTCTTTTCAGAAAGGCAAGTTCTGACTGAATGATTCTAAAACCTTCAAGTTTAATGACTTGACTCTTGTCAGAAATCTTTGGTGCCTAAAATTTAATTTCTTAGTGTCTCTAAATGTCATGACAGCCAGTGTTAGCAAAAGGGAGAAAGTAGCAGGCTCGTGACTGGGGTGACTGCCCACATCCCGACACCACATCTGAGAAGTAGCAGAAGGCTCAGGCCTTCGGCAACCAAGTTTAACCTCTGTCCTGATGAAATAAAAGGCCACAGAATTGTAGAATTTGTGTGATGAGGAAAAGTTATATCAAGATTGTTATTGTCACTTATCAAAACACAGGAAAGTAAACATAAGTCCTTCTGTGTATGGAGATGAATTCTTTTCACAGAAATAGCTTAACAGTGGCAAAAGCCTGATGAGACTTGGGGGAATAAAATATTTCTTATCACTATAATCTCTATTAGGTGCCACCAAAGCCACCCCAAGAGAAATATTCATCAAACAGCTAATGAGAAAAAAATGTGTATGCCTGTGTTTAAAACTCCCAGCTTAACTGATGGAAAAAAGAAGTACTCCAATACATCCATAAAATAACTGGTTGGAACTCTAAAAATATTCTGCATTTGGCTATTCTACCGTCCAACTATGCATCTTGTTTTTATGAAAGCAATGAACAGTAATGAAGTAATCGCTTGTGTTTATTTTCAGGTGACCCCTGCCCTAACACAAAAGCAGGCTGTGGACAAGCCCCTAGGCTGCATCCCAAGTGCACTGTCACCCCCTAACCCGGCAGGCAGGTCCCTACAAGGACTGTGGTCTGCACTACCTCACACTTTGCCCCTGAAAGGTCAGTCTCTCCTGTGGCACGTGGAGGTCCGGCAGGTTGTGGGGTCCCCAGGTCCGGATCCTCACCAGACCCCAGGCTGGAGGCAGGTCCCACCTGGGGTGGCCCTCAGCGCCGAGTGCCGGGGCCCCACCGCGTGGCATCACAGAGGCAGCAGGGGCCAACCTGCTGGTCCTCAGGCGCCCGGGGACCAGGATCTCCACGGCAACGGCCTGGTGCGCATGCGCACCTCAGTGAGCATGCGCACACGCACTGGGCTGGCAGTCTAGAAATGGCGACAGACTGGGGCTCGAATACGGTTGTGGGTGTTCAACCGCCTTTGTCTCCCTGTTTCTTCCACACAAAAGGGCAGGGCCATGGATGAAAAGTCAATCCTGCAGTTTTTCTGTCCTCAAGAATAAACGACCACAAAGCCCTTTAGGATGTGTGAGTATCCAAGAAGGCAAGCAGTTGGGTTCATGGATCACTCCCCCGCCCAACATAAGAAAGAAAAGGAGCGTATTAATGAGAGTATCTAGCAGGGTACCAGGAAGACTTTACTCAAAATTTTCCTTTAAATTATGTTTGCCATGCATAGTAATTACATTCATCATAGGGAATTGGTACCTGTACCTATCACATCTTAATCACTTCCACAGCCTCGCCTCTGCCTTCCACTCTTCTTCCTTTCCAAGCCCTCTCCCTGTTTTTAAAAAATTTTAACATCATTTATGTTGATTTTAAAGTTAATTCTATTTCAGAGAAACTATTTGATATTCAGCCATCTCTGTCGGATTTGTTTCACATAGTATTATGGCCTCATGAGCATCTGCTTTCCTACAGACAGCTCAAATTTATACATATTTATGGCTGAGTAGTACTCCACAGTGTATGCACACCACATTTTCTTTTATCTGTTCGTCTGTTGATGGGCATACAGGCTATGTCCATAATTTAGCTATGGTGAGTTGTGTTGCTGTAAATGTGGGTATGACTGTGTCAGTGTAATACAATGACTTGGCCTGGGTCAGTTGGAATTTCTAGTTTTGGTTTCTGAGGAATTTCCATAGTAGTTGTACTAGTTTCCATCCCCCCAGCAACACAGAAGGGTTCATTTTTGTCCTCCCATAACTTCACTAACATTTTGTTTCAGTTCTTTTTTCAGTCCATTTTTACTGGACTAAGGTGGAATCTTAGTGTTTTTTGGATTAGGATTTGTCTAATGGCTGAAGAGGCTTAACAGTTTCTCATATATTTATTTGCAATTTGTACTTTTTTGAGAAGTGTCTGTTAATTTCATCTGCTCTTTTTTCTAAGTTGGGTCTTTTGTGGGGTCTAATTTTTTGAATTCTTTATGTGTTCTATAGAATGGACTTCTTTCTTAGGACAAACTGGAAAAAATTTTCCTATTCTGTAGGTTTTCCCTTCACTTTGTTGGGTGTTTCCTGTGCTGCGCAGAAGTTAACTGGGGTTTTGATCAGCAAGTCCTTATCTGTTATTATGTCTTCAAGAGTTTTGTGAATTTTTTTCCTTTAGCAGATTCATTTTTTTAAAATGTAGGTCTTTGGTCTATTTTGATTTGTTTTCAGTACAGGGTGAGAAATATGGGTCTAAGGGGCTGGGGATATAGCTCAGTGGAATAAGCGCCTGCCTAGCAAGTGCAGGGTCCTGAGTTCGATCCCCAGTACCGCAAAAAAAAAAAAAAAGAAATATGGGTCTAGGTTCATTCTTCTGCATGACTATAACCAGTTTCCCCAGCACTGTTTGTTAAAAAGCCTTTTCTCCAGCGTTGGCCCCCTTTTAAAAAGTGAGATGCCTGAAGATGCTTGGGTTTTTTTCTCGTCTTCTATTGTATTCTATTGGTCAACATGTCTGTTTTTGTGCCAGTACAATTCTGTTTTTAGTCTTACTGTTTTGTGGTAGAACTTGAGACTTGGATTGTAGTACTTCTACTTTGCTCTTGTAGATCAGGATTGCTTTGGCTATTCTGAGTGTCTTCAGGTTCCATATAAATTTGAGAATTGTTTTATAGTTTAGTGAAAAATGCTATGAATATTTCGATTGGGATTGCATTAATGCTTTATGTCCAATTTGACAATATTTATTCTACCTATGCAAAAATAGAGGATGGCTTCCTGTTTTCTAATATCCTCTTCAATCTTCTCTTACAAACTAATATTTTTCATCATAGAGGTCTTTCACTTCCTTGATTAGGTTAATTTCTAGGTGTTTATGTTTTTTTGAAGCTTTTGTGAATGTGAATGTTTTCCTAATTTTTATGTCCATGGGTGCATTGTCTGTGTATAGGAATTCTGTTGCTATTTGTGTGCTTATTTTGCATCATGCCACTTCACTGAATTTGTCAGTTACTTCTAAGGGTCTTTTGGCGGATTTCTCTTGATCTTCTATGTAGAGAATCATGCCATGTACTAATAGTGACAGTTTGACCTTTTCCTTTCTTGAGTCCCTTTTATTTCCTTCTCTTGCGTGATTACTGTGGTCAAAGTTTTGAGTACTAATTTGAGCAAGAGTGCTGAAAGTGGACAGCCTAGTCTTATTCCTTATTTAAGAGGGAGTGTGTTTCAGTTTTTCCCCAGTTATTATGACATCAGCAGTGGGCCTGACATAAATGTGTTTTATCAATTTAATGTAAGGTCCTTTCATACTATTTTAATTAAGATTCTTTTATATTATAAATGGATGTTGGATTTTTCCAAGAGCTTTTTTCTGCATCTATTGATATGCTTCTGGGGATGTGATGTAGCATTTTTATTGATTTAATGTGTGTGTTCTGCCAACCTTGCATCTGTTGCATGAAACCATCATGATATGTAATTTTTGGTAAAAGGTGAAAAGTCTGAAGAGAAACCAGAGTACTGTATTGTATACCTTTTAAAAATGACTTGTTGTGTCCCATTTGCAAGTGCCTTGTGAAGGATTTTTCATGTATATTTATTAGAGAAATTGGCCTGTTTTCTTGTTTTGTTGTTGTGGAATCCTTGTCCAGTTTTGGTATCAGGGTAATGATAGCTTTCTGGAATAAGTTTGGCAGATTTCCAAAGGGCCGTGCACAAAGCTTTGAGGTACCAGTGTGCAGAACAACATGGCTCCAACAAGGGCCAATGGCATTTGCTTTCTGAGCACAAAGGGGAGGTGGCTGAGGAAAGGATGTTGGTGATTTGGTCACTGTGCAAGTTGTCACCAAAACCTTTACCCATCTGCCTTGAAGTGTTTTGTCAGATCTGTTGTGCTACAGTCAATGTCAGACCAAAATGAATTTCAAATAAATCCCCAAAGGTTTATGTTCTTTATGACATTTTTCTGAGGTAAAATTAACGTGAACAGGAAAATGTGTAACTTTTGAGGGCTGCAGGATCATTTTTCAGTCGTTGACCTTTGTCAGAGTGCTGTCATGGTGCGTGCTGAGAGACAGCGATTGGGACATATAGTTGTCATTAGTGATGATTCTGAGAACAACTTGAAACACATCTAAAGTTGACAGTCACTGGAAAATACGTTGGCTCTTGAGAAGTTTCTGCCTAGCAGTTCTACTTCATGCCATTTGACAGAGCCCCTTTTTGTTTAATGTCTCTGGCGGCTGTCACTTCTGGGCGGAGCTGGAGTGGACATCTGCATCACAGGGTTGGCTGGAATAGGCTGGACAGACTGGGAAGGATGAACAGAAACAAGCCGTGTTGTTAGTACAGCCCCACTCCATGTCCCCATCCCAGCAGAGTGAAGGACTTGGAACCCTGGAGTGAGCTCACAGTGGGATGTCGCGGACTCGTGCCCTGGGGATGCAGCAGACTCGCACCTCTGTGTTTGACCAGCGTGTGTTCATTCACTTTACAAAGAACCCAACTCACCCTGTTGGGGTTCCTGATGGCCTGGGTGGCCACATGGGCAGTGCCAGAAGCTATGCATAACTCCAGGAGAGAGAAGAACATCACCACGGCTGAGATTCCTTTCCCATAAAGCTGAAATCAGAAATACTGTCCTGAAGCTTTGGCTGATTGGGAGGCCCTCCTAGGGGCTTCAGAAAGTTGTTTGCTCATCACCCGCGCTGTTGCTCAGACTGAGCTCACTTCGTGCTTACTTCTCCATTATCATCAGATGCTTATTTTATATGAATATGAATTTATTTTGAATTTTCTTTAAATACCAGAAGAATTTCTTTTCTGCCTAGTAGACTGTTTTAGTAGATACCACAGAAAAGAAGCAGATGTTTTTCTTTGCAATAGTCTTCCTGTTTTTATGAAAACATTACTCATTAAATGAAAAGCAAATGACATAGGAACCAAGCAATGATTTCCAATGCTATTGCCCGCAATGACCAGAATAGATAGCAGTGGCCATAGCCTAGATCTCTGTGCACGGGGACCAGGCAGAATGAGGCGTGGATCCACAACGTGACAGCAAGGAAGGGGAGTGAAAGTAAAATTCTCTACGATAGACTCATGTTTCCCATTTTAAAATGAGTGTTAAATCTACATGATATTAGGGATTAAAAGAAGTTGCACCCAATTAAGTAGGATAATTTTTCAAAACGGTGTTTAGGGAGCCAGGTTGGGTGGTACTTGCCTGCCATCTGAGCACTCAGCACGTTTGAGGCAGGAGGATTTGCAAGTTTGAGTCCACTCTGGGAAACCTGGTGACTGACCCAGACCCCAACTCAAAAGAAAAAGTGGGAAAAGCTGGGGATGCAGCTCAGTGTGAAGGCTTCGGGCTCAATCCCCAGTGCTGCACCCTCACCCCACCCCCACCCCCAAATATTTATGAATCTCATGGAGAAGTTGTGGTCACTGTCAACTTTTGCATTTCAATTTCAGACAGTATTAGACAATTGTTCATTATGAAAAGAGGAGCTGATTGGCACTCATCTCCCTTTCATCTTGCTTTGTCTCTTTTGGCTTTTGGTAATGATGTCTTTTTTCTTTTCACTGTTTTAGGGCTGAAACATTAAAACATTTACATTCAATTCTGTAGCTGTTTGGTCTCAGCTGAATACTTCCGTGACTTAGTGCTGCCCGTTAATCTTTTTACAAGCTTCCCTCTGCCTGGCTGCGCTCTCAGTGTAAGTTAACTAATTTACAGCTCAATGTTACATTGATTTTTAGAACCATCAGTGCCCATAGGTTGCCTTGTTTTACAGAGAATATCTTCTTATTACCTTTTAGCTTGCACACACATTTGATTGATGTGATATTTTAGGGTCAAGATTTCTTTTCATGAAAACTTTAGAAAATATTGCCCTGTTGTCTTCCCTCACTGAATGCTGGTGTGCTGAAGACGGACTCAAACTGAGTTTTTCCTATCTTATAGGTAATTTGACTTTCCTAACTAGAATGGTAAAGAATTGTTTATACCTTGTATTTAACAGGGTGGGGTTTAAATCCATCGATCTGAGCCCAGCGTGGTGGCACATGCCTGTAATCTCAGCACTGGGGAGGCTGAGACAGGGGGATCATTGTGAGTTCGAGAGCAGCCTGGGCTACAAAGTGAGCTTCAGGCCAGCCTGAACTGTATAGCGAGACCCTGTCTTGAAAAAAAAAATCCATTGATCCGTCCATCTACCCACCTATGTTCTTACCTATCCTCGCGTGTACTTACCTCCCTCCTACCTACCTACCTATTTGTCCACCTGCCTACCTCCGTTCTTACCATCTCTCCATCTACCTGCTTACCCGCCTACCTAGCTACCTACCTGTCTACCTGTGGGCCCTGCGCACTGGTGGAGGGGTTAATGCTGGGCTCCTGCAGGAGTGGGGCTTACAGGAGTGGGTTCATTCCCGTGAGAGCAGGTGGTCACGGGAGAGTGAGCCTGGCTCCTTTCTGAGGTCTCGATTTCTCCCTCCGGGCCTTCGCTCTGCTCTCCAAAGGAAGAACAAAGGTGTCGGCATGGCCACTGAAGCAAGGTGACGGCTGTAGTTTATACCGAGTCCCTGGTCCCTGCGCGTGGCAGGCCCCCTGGACGCAGGTCTCCCCCATTTGCTCCGGGGTCAGAGTCCTTGCTTGGCCAAACGGTGCTGATGAAAAGGTGCCTCTGCGTTGAGCACACTCACAGCCCCGCGCTTCGCTTTGCTTTCTCTCGCTCTCTGTGCGTCTCTAGTAAAGCTGAGTGTCCCTGTCACTGCCGTTTTCCTGTCACCCAGTTCTTCCTCTAAAAGTAAAGAGCCATTCAGTACCTTAAGTATCTTATTTATATAGAATTTCAAACTGTTGCAGAAATAATTTCTCGGTATTCTTTGTGAGTCTTGGCAGCCTGTTCCAGCTTTTCCCTGTTGTTCCTGTGATTAACCGTGGGCTGGACCAGTAAGGGACCATCTGTCTGCCCTGTGCCAATGCCAGCCTTACTCTCCCTGCAACATGTTTCCAGGAATAGGGATGGAATAGAAAAAGGGATTTTCCATTGGCGTGGCTGTACAGCAGGCAGAGATAAAAGCAGACGCACCTCTGTGGGTTGGAGGAGAGTGCGGACTACAGGGTACTCACCGAAGTCCAGTAGTCTTTTTGATGGTGGACTTTGATGCACAGATCCAGCAGCAACAGCATCACTCCAATGATGGAAAAGATACAACTGAGGATATTCACTGCCAGGCTGCCTTTTAGCTAGTGGGGACAGTAGGAGAGATAAATAGGATAGATGGTAAACAAAATTAAATGAAAGCAGTGAGAGTTAATGGTTCTTAATTGTTGCTATCTTGGAATAAGTTTTCATGTTCAAGTGACTTTCCTTTCTGCCCCTTTGGGTAGTCACCATAAAATTACTCTGCCAATCAGATGTCGGATATTTAAACAAAGCAGTATAAACATATAAAACATCCAAGGCAGAAACTCATCTGTTTATTAATGTGAAAGCTTCATACGTAAAATGGTCTTTCATTTTTTAAAATGTAAAAGAACAAGTAAAGTTTTCTTTTGTTCTGGCCCTGGGGAATGAACCCAGGACCTCATGAGTCCTGGGCATGTGCTGCACCACAGATGTGTGTCTGCAGCCCTTTGTATTTTATTTGAGATAGGATGTCTCTGAGATGCCTGGGGTCACCTCAGATTTCCAGTCCTCCTACATTAGCCTCCTGGAGTAATAATTTTTTAAAGGACATTATTCTGTGTTAGTAATGATGTTAAAATTTTCAAATACCTTGCCTTTATACTGTATGAGGTAGTACGGTGGCACTGGATTTTATACACAAGGACAGATAACCTCACAGATTTATTCTTCTGAAAGTTTTGAGATCTAATGGAAGCCCTGAGGACTAGGTGAAGAAGTCCAACCTGAGAAGGAGAAACTCTTTAGACATTTTAGGGAGGGGTGTATGGGCAGAGTATAAAACTCCTACAGCTTTCTGTCTTTTTTTTTTTTTTTTTTTTCCGGTACCAGGGATTGAACTCAGGACCTTGCGCTTGCCAGGCAAACGCTTATGCCACTGAGCTATACCCCCGGCCCCTTCCTACAGCTTTTACAGTAAGATTCTGGTATGCAGCACACTATTTGTGAACCAATCCTCAGCTGGCTTGCTAGGATGGCACAGCTGGAATCTTGGACCTGTCTCCTTCTTGGATATGGTTTGCAGTCTCTCCAAGGCCTCAGAAAGAGACTGAGATTGCCTGGTGAGTGTCTGCAAAGGGCAGTGTGTTTTCTTCAAAAGACTGAATGGGAAAGATCTAGGAAGGGAACACACAAAGAGTGCTGGTTTTTTTTTTTTGTTGTTGTTGTTGGATTTTAATGGGTGACTAATCAGGATTGGGCTGATTTGGTTTTAGTGTACTTTATTGTTTCATTTTCGTTTTGTTTTGCATGGAAGAGTGTGAGCAACACAGGTCTCTGTTCCCTCTGTCCATTCTCTCCTCCTGTGCATTATTATACATAATCTCGAAGTCACCTCTGGCCTAGCTTTTGGCAAATTGTTTTCTTTTTCCTGGAGTGTAACTGAATCATGAGCTCGCTCCAGGTGGGTGGTGGACTGAGACCTGAAGCCCTGACTCAGTGAGTGATTTCAGAGGCTCTTCTTATTTTCTAAGATACAGTCTCTACAGTGGTTTTGGGCGCTGCATGACAAAACCCAGTCTGAATTCAAACAGGTGATGTTTGTGAATAAACAGTGGCAAACACTGTGGAGACTTTGTCACTGCAGTGGGCAGCAGGTGCTTCCTGTTTCCTGGATTCTTCCCAAACAAAGCCATTACTTTAAGGCTCAAACATCCCTGATCTTTACAGTTTCTCAGGCTGAGTGCAGGACCCAGAGAAGGCACTTCTGAGTGGCAAACATATAGGAGGTCACTCCCCAGCCACCACCCAGGCGGGGGCCAACCAGCAGATGCTTTGGGGAAGTGCACCCATGTGCACACTGCTGTGTCTGCCTTCCCAGTCTTCACCCCTGTAAACTGAACTCACAGTGCAAGGGGTTTAAAGAGCGGATGCATTCTTACCAGACTTGAGGAACGTTCCTGGAATGCTGCAATGGTGATAGCGCCAGAAACAGTGAACTGTGGAAATAGATAGAATTGTCTGTGAAATGCTGGGTCTTTGGACTGTGCCTGGGAAGGTCAATCTATATTCATCTGTTTTCTGTTTCTGTTTCCCCTGGTTTGTTTCGATGTTTTAGATTCACTCTCAGGGATCTGTCTTAGCTTTCCTTTTTCCTCCTTGAATTCTTGCATATAAAGAACTCATTGTCCTGGATCCTTCTGATGTTCTGGTACTTTCTGAGCTTACTGCTCAGTTTTGTCTCTTTATCAGCTGTAGATTTTTTCACCTGTTTTTGGTAGTGCCGAGGGTCAAGCCGTCCAGGGTCTGAATCATGACGGGCAAGTGCTCTAGCACTGAGATGCACTTCCAGCCCCCACTGCATGGATTCACCCCGTCTACAGACCCCTCTGGGGGCCCCTCCCCACTCAGTCCACCTATTTCCACCTACACTTCACAGCCAGCTAGAACCTGGGCTCGATTATTGGGTGAGAGCAAACTTGAGGGGTGGGTTGTAGCTACACGTGTAAAACAAGGAACTAAAGTTCCTCCTGCGCAGGCCCAGTTGGTGCTGTGATTTCTGGGAGTTCTGTGCTCGACCCAGGGGTTATCAGTAGCTGAGTTGCTGGTTGGCTGGTGACATCAGGACTTTGCAGGGAGAGGTGACCTTGCCATCTACTCACACACAGTCCACCCCAGAAGGGGTATCCAGAGATAAAGGAGATGGAACCAAAGCCCCAAGCTTGACTCAGACTGTATTTCAACAAAGGCAGAATAACTCCAAACCCAGGGTGCATCACTCCAATCACAATCTGGATCCCCTAAAGGAAGCAAACAGGCATTTGAGTTTACTTCTCTGTTTCAACCCATGAAACACTACCTTCTCTTCAGCTCCCGATTGTACTTGGTCCGTTTTGTCGGAGTCCCTGACATCATGTCAGCCTCTAGCACAGGAGGTAGCCTGTGCAGATTTCCATACAGAGTGGAACAACTGGGGAACCAGAGCCTCAGCAGGAGCCTTGTTTGAGGGGTTTGTGGAGGCCCCAGGAGAAGGCTGCAGAAAGCACAGTGACTTAAGGTCTAGGAGCATCTCCTGGTTTCCTCTAAGAGACTCTGTTCAGGTTTTTGTGTAGATGTCCTCCCAAAGCCTTATGCAGTCATTCGTGGAGCTTTTTCAGAGGTGGTTGGATCTAGAGCATGTGATGCTGGGATTAAGAATGCGTGATTAGTAAATCAGTCCACTGATTGCTTTGGCATTGACATAATTCTGTTAATCTGGATAAAATAAAAGGGGCAGAAAGATGCTGTTAAAGGCCTTTGCTTGCATTGCTGCATTTTGCCTGCCATAATCTGCTCTCCTCTGCTGTGCCATCCTGCCTTGGAGCCAGGTGATTGTTAACTGAAACTCCTATGAATTATGCCCTAAATGAACCTTTCTCCCTTTAACTTTGGGTATTTTCTTTCAGCAACAAGAAAAGTAACTAAGAATTTGGTATGGGGTCCTTGCTGTGACTATATCTGATCTTGTGGTTCAGGATCCTTTGGGAGTTGCTTGTGATAAAGAGTTTGGAAAGGTTTAGAGATTTTGTCTTAAAAGTAGAGGCTGGAAAGCCTTAGGTTGTAATGATGGGAAATTCTAGTAAGAGCTCAGAAGACTAGAAATCTGGTAAAGTCCAGGTTCAGGAGGTTTGTGCTGGGAAGAAGTACTGCATTGGCTGCTGGACTCCAGAAAGTGTGTATTATGGGTTGGCAGAAAGTTTCTGTGATTTTGTGTGTGTCTGGAGACTTTTCCTGAGACTGACATTAATGGCAATGGGCTAATTAATCTGGCAGAAGAAATTTCAAGGCAGTCAAATGTTGAGTTGGTAGCATGGCTACTGTTGGGGGCAGCAAAAAGCCCAACAGAATGATTTAAAATGCTTTGAGTCTGGCTAGAAAGGAAGCTCCAATAAAGCCATGGGCTTCAAAGAGAAAGCAGAGGAGATCTGGATTGCTGAGGAGGAACAGGAGACTAGAAAAGATGGCCAGAGGGCAGCACAAGAAGCAGCAGGACTGTACCCTTTACAGTCTCAAAACTGTAAAAATGAAAGACTGATTTGAGAAGAGAGCCCCAGAGCACCATGTCCTAGAATGGTGGTGTCCTAGGAAAGTTATCCCTTGAGTTTTGGTTCAGAGGTACTTGACCCCTACAGCCAAGAGAGGAGGAACCCTAGCTACTGCTCCAGCTGGCAGCAGACATTGGTATTATCCATGTTGTGCTGTTTTTTTTTTTTTTTTTTTTT
>PVLD010026732.1:0-21781 GCA_004027595.1 Dinomys branickii | reverse complement strand
CTGTGGAGAGCCGTTTGGAGATTTCTCAGCAAACTAGGTCTAGAGGTTCCATTCAAACCAGCTATTCCTCTTCTGGGTATTTTCCCAGAAGATCTGAAAACATCATATCACTCTGATATATGTGCACCCATGTTTATAGCAGCACAATTTGTAATAGCTAAAATGTGGAAGCAACCCAAGTGCCCATCCACAAAAGACTTGATTAAAAAATTGCGGCATTTTTATATAATGGAATATTATTCAGCTATAAAGAAAGACAGTTTGGGGGACTTTGTAGGCAAGTGGACAAAACTGGAGTCCATACTCATAAGTGAAATAAGTCAGCGATACATGTGCAGGCAACGTATTGTATCACTGGTGTAAGAACCCGAGGGTGGGAATATAAACTAAGAGACATTAAGGAAATCTGTTCAAAAACAAAGAACAGATGGGACGAAGCAAAGGAGAAAAGAAAAAGACAAAAATGTATGTATGTATATATGAATATACATATATTCAGGAGGGCTAACATGGTTCTACTATTGTATTATATCACTTAATGCTAAGCAATAATCGATGACGGGTTATTTGATCAATCTTGTATGTCTGTATGTGTTATCCTGAACACACAATTTTTAGAAATCAATATGTAAAGCAGCAACTATTGGTGTTTTTTGGTTGTTGATGTTGTTGCTGTTGTTGTTGTTTGCCTGTTTTGTTTTTCGTCTTTGGATTTTTGGTTTTTGTGTTTTTTCTGTTGATGAGAGGATTAATTGTCTGACTAAATTTGCATGTCTGTATATGGGTTCATATATTTACACTTCGAAGATATCAATGGATAAAACAATAACCACTCTTGAGACCATGTCACCTTGTCTATAGATTAGTTGTGATTGTACTATTTTTTATGCTAATTGGTGTCTGTTTGTCAATATGTTTTTGTACTTTTATTTTTTAAAATAAAAAAATAAAATAAAATAAAATAAAATAAAAGTTCTACTGGTGTGGACTTTTATTAAGTCCCGAGATTAACATGTAACACATCTATCCCACAGTATGCTACTTGGCTTTCTATCTGATTATTTAGCTGGGATACTTACAAGAAGAAAACTTACTTCTCCACTACTTTCTGAACTTGAAAATACTGTGTGATAAAGGAAAGCCCAGATGCTTTATTCTCCTATATTAACTAGTTCTCAAAATGATTAATTGTTTTCAAGCATTCCCATAGACAAAGTACAGAAGATATTTTAAAATGCCCGTTGTTTAATCTTATTATGAAAGTAAGGCATTAAATATATTTGAAGTATTTCGATTCATTCGATCTGTAATTGCAATTCGAAATGGTCCCATTTTGGCAAGCAGATTATTTGTTTGTGTGTGTATTTTCAATTTATCATCTAAGCCAATTCGAGAGAACCTCAGGAGAAATTAATTGTTTCTTTGCTTTCTAGATTTCCTGTATGATCGCGCATTTCTGACTGACCTTGCAAAATCTTGTACCAGTCGTTTCCTCGAGAAAAGCTGGTTTCTTTCAGCAGGCTTCAACATGCGGCGGGTTTCTCAAGCAGACACTGTGGCATGTTGCTGCAGGCAATTCTCTGCTGCTGGAGTCCCCGTGCATGCCCGGATGTTTAGTAACAAACTCCTCCCACCACTAGGTGCGAGTAGCACCCACTTCACACCCATGGTAACCAAAGATGTTTCCAAACATCAGATGCTCTGATGTGTGCTAGGATCGTAACCGCTGAGAATCTTGGCTACACAGTGAGCACCCGGACTTTTGAACTGGTCGTTGTTTCTTGGTCAATCCAGTGTGCAGAACTAGGAAATAACTACACTTTTTAAAGACAAAATACATTATTTTGCACTGAGAGCTCACTTTTGTGTTTAAGACGTAGTGTTTTTACTAAATCTCCTTGGATTTATGTCTTTAAACCTTTTCACCCACTCTGAAAATCTGTATGATCAATGATACTAACAAATAGCATATTGTACATATGCTTTTCACTTAGTATAGCCATAGAGTAGGTAAAAGTACTACAAATTACATAAGTAGTAAATGAGGTTCAATTTAAAACTACAACATTATTCTTGGTTTACCTTACAGTAGGGACGTAATTTAGGGAAAAGCTACCTTACACGTGTTCCTCTTGGTGTTTTTATGTCCTACTTGACATTCAATATGTTTCATTTACTTAATTTTGCTATTTTACTTTA
Organism: Dinomys branickii; assembly: GCA_004027595.1. NCBI lineage: Eukaryota > Metazoa > Chordata > Mammalia > Rodentia > Dinomyidae > Dinomys > Dinomys branickii. The sequence continues at coordinate 19,582 of PVLD010026732.1, read as the reverse complement.
AGGACTTGTGAATTTTTGTGTTTTAAAAATAATTTCACTGAGCCAATTGGAAAAGTCTAAATTCCACTTCTGATTTCTGTGTTCCAATCTATCTCTTCTCTCTCTACATACACTAGAAGAGTCCCTCTTTCCATCCTCCCTCCGTTTCTTCCTCCCTCCCTTCAGCCCTCCTTTTCTTCCTTCCCTCTCTCCCTCCCTACTTCCTTTCTTCCTTCTTTCCTTCCTTGTTTCCTATTGACTTTTTAAAATTAAATAATCCCCTGCCTTCCAATTTCATCTCCTTTTAAATACAGCCAATTCCATTGTTGTCTACTTTGATTATTGTGTTTGTTGGCTTTTCCTACAAACAATGTAAATAGTTTCTTCCTGGGGTTATTAGCCAGGCAATACTTTTCGAAGTTTTTCTTGTTTCTTCTTTTCATGTTTTTTTTATAAAATCTTATTTTCTTTTCTTGGGGGGTTTATTTTTACAATCTCCTATTATCCTGTTGGTTCAGCTGAGAAACTTATTATAAGTATCACTATGCCATCACATGGGAAGGTTAGTTTGATAAGATGAATACTCAGACATAACAAACATTGAGTATGTAAAAGTGTGTTGTGTCTTTCAACTTTAAAAAAATGCTGAAATTAAAGTGCTCAATATTTTAATTTCTGTTCACCTAAGTCTTACTACACATAAATAGTCACTTTACATTATGTGAACATGTTTCCATTAATTCTATCATATATAAGTTAAATGAACATATTAACATTATTTTTAACTTTAGATACATTTCTTTCATTTTTAATGGCTTGACACTTTCATATCATTTATATGCTCTTTTTCTCTGCAGCTTCACTTATAGTAATTTCATAAGTAATTTTCTGATGATGCTGTTTATTATTTATCTAAATACCACATTGCTTTTCATCCCATATATGTATAGATATATATGTGTGTATATGTGTATATGTGTGTATATGTGTGTGTGTGTGTGTGTGTGTGTGTGTGTGTGTGTATATATATATGATATTTGAAGAATTGTCTAGATTTTTCATAGTCCTTTCTTTAAGAGCATTTGTCTTTTACATCAGCCACTGAATTTCTATTACAATTTTGGTAAATGTAAAACAACTTAATTTAAAAATACACTTGATATGTTTTCTTTTTTCAGCTAATTAAAGGGAAATGAAGAGAGACATGTGTGTGCACTTCCTGTCCTGCCTTTCCTTCATCTTTCACAGATTCACCCTCAAGGTCTGTGAGCAGCCATTTCACTTGCCTGCAGTTCACTATGTTCAGATTCATCTCGGGATCTTGTTTGTCCACTTGCTTTTACTTTATATCACTTTTATCTTCTGCATGTTTAGGTTAATTTGTCACTGGTGTATTCCCAGATTTGACTCACTGTGGTAGTCATGGATGGAGATCTTACCACTATTCTATCTTTTTGCAATTTCTATGACCTTTGCTAATTTGTAGACAACTAGATTTAGTGTAGAGAATATTTCTGTCATTGTTTCTTTCATAATTTATTTCACTGAGGTTTTTCATGTTATATAACTTTATGCCTCGATGTCTTCCTTGGCTTTATTTTATATTTTCTTACTAAGCTTGATAAGGAACTTTGAATTATGTGTGTATATTTACATGGTTTACATATTTCAGGATACAAATACATATCCATATATCTTGTTAGATATTGAAGAATATTATTCTATATATGCATACCATTTATTCAGATTAATATATGCATACATGAAATATAACCAAAAATAAGCTTAATGTTTAACTTTAAGGAATTTAATATAGTAAAAAACACATTGCCCATTAATCACCCTCAAAATACATCCACTTGCTTTGAATACGCTTATGCCATCAATTTGCTCTTTCTGAAGCAGTTCCAAATGCCCTCTTTTGTGTCTTTAAGGGTCTTGTAGCTGTCTTGATGTCCTGAACTCATTTAAAATGTTTCTCTTCACAGTCATGTTGACTTTGGGGCAGAGCCAGAAGATTCTGAGTGCCAGATCTAGTAAATACGGTGGGTGGACAACCACTGTGAGATTTTTATTTGACAGAATCTGATGTAAATATATTTACTGGCTTCAGAACATCTAGGCAGCCGGAGAACGACATTCATAAAAGATTACTTCCAGAATTGCTTTAGAAAGTGACATGTATCACAGACCCTGGCAAAGACCTCATTCTCTTGTTTGAGGCTATGACATAAGGCATCAGTGGAAAACTCAGAGACAAGGTAAAAAGTGAAACTGGAAACTGGAATGGTCACTCTGAGACAGTAAAGACCTTGAACCAGCTGGGTCCATGGCATCAATTGGTTGTACAATCTATAGAATGGGGTGAGGAATCCAAATGTGGTTGCTGTGAATAAGACACTAAAGCAGGCAGGGCTTGTAAACCAGGGAATAAAACACCCTTGCATTAAGGACAAAAGAGATCAGAATAGGTCATGGTTACTGACTGACTTTTCAAGTAAAATGAGCTACAGTTCTGGGAAAGGGGTTTGGGAGAATCATTTGTCCTCAGTTGCCATGTTATCTCATATTACAGGCTTACAGCTTTGTGGACCATATCTTGGGTCTCTGCTGTGGCTATTGGTGGGGAGACAATGACATATCTGTGATGTGCTCATGAGTCAGTGGGGCTTTGGCCTGACTCACCACTAAAGACAAGCCAACTGTGGGATTAATGCTGCACTGTTTATATCCTGCTCTGGACATAACCAGCTGGGTGGGCTCCTGCATACAGAAATGACAAGTGGAAAAAACATTTTGATATTATTTTGGCACAGTTGTTTATACAATACCAAAGCAGGAAGTAAAAGCAAAAATAAGCAAAAAGAACTCCATCCATTTTCGGTCTATTGGTTTGTTACTGTCTTCAAACTGGCCCAAATTGACAAGGATCAATATTCTCCACTTGTGCCTCATCGTCAAACATTTGAATATTTTTCAAGAACTGATCATTTCAATTGGACTTGGAGGATTGTGAGCTTCCTCTAATGTGAAGAAACAGTAATCTAGTGTCTTGATGACTAGTAATGTAGCGTTTGTTGGCATAAAAGTATTGAGGAGTTAATCTAGTTTAGTTGATAAATATTATGGCTGATTCTCTTTAATTTGCTGAAATTTTATGTTAACCTTGTGCCTCCCTCCAGCAGCCTGCTAGGCTCAAACCCAGAACAAATCTCTCTGAACAAAAACTGCATATACAGTATGACTGGAGAGTAGAATGGCCTAAACTGTGAGGCTGACAGAATTCACACTGACCCATTGAGTTTTAGTCAAGCTATATATCCTTACATTCATGACAAGCTTCAAAAACAGATTGACCATCTGCTAGGGACTTTCTATGTCACATAGTTGATTGTCATTTGTTTCTAATAATTGTCCATTCTGGTAGACTTTATATTTTAGATCTGTCGTACTGAAACAGTTGCTTACTGACTTTCAAAATGTGACTGAGAGATACTACATGGTTATTTGCTCTCTCTTCTTCTCTTGGTCCGTTTTCATTTACAACCAACTACCCCTTCCATTTGGGTGGGCAGAACTTTAATGTCTGCACTTTTTGAACAAGATGGATATATCAAATAACAGAGAAAAGCAAAAGTCACAGGAAATTTTCTATTACTGTTTGACAGAATAATGTAATTATAATGTATCAACCTAAATACTTAGGAGTTTTGCTTTATTGTTAATTTGTCTAATTGCATATATTACTAATTTTTGATAAGATTTTCTCTTATTATAGATGACTTCCGCTTATGGCACCTTTGCTGAGAATATCAGTAGTTAAATTATCATCACTGATTCTTTGTATAACCTGATTTGAAGGGACATACTTAACAGTCATTTTTCTCATATCCTAAAGTAGTAGATTAAAAAAGACATAACTCAATGCTTTCTCCTTTAATTTTGCTATTGCTTCAGTTATTGTTGAACCTTTCAATGATTTCGGTTTTTTTGGTTCCAGGGATCAAACACAGGACCTTGCCCTTGCCAGTTAGGCAAAGACACTGAGCTATATCCCCAGCCATCAGTGATTATTGATACTGCGATTGGATGATCTTTTCAATGATTATTGAACTCATGTTATAATATAATATTATGTTGCAGACTAAATATAAAATAAGGGAAATATGGTCTAATGATTCTCAAGAGATTTAGACTGTTAGGTAGCTGTAACCAAAAAAACTATAGACTGTATAATCCATAAACAACAAAATTTTATTTGTCATTGCTCTGAGTATAAAAGCCAATATGAAGATCTAGCAGTTTCTTTACCCCAGTGAAGTCCTCTTTCAAATTCTTGTATGTTACCTTCTCACTGGGTCTTCATGTAAAAGAGCTGTACTAGGTCTCTCGAGATCTCTGTGATAAAAGCACCAGTTCCATTCATGAGGGCTCCTTCATCATGATCTAAACAGTTTTATGTACATACTTGGGAAAGACTCAAACCTTCCTCCCGTAATGTATCTATAAACAGTCAGAGAAAAACCCCCAACATATCTACTACAGAAAAACTATAGAAATGTTCTTAAGTAATATAGAATTTGTTGCATTAATACAAGTACACAGAAATTTTTTTTATTTTAAAAGATAAATGATTTTGCTTTAAAACCAACAAAGATATTGGTACTATTACTGGTACACTCTAAAGCCATTCATAATTTTTATGCATTTCATAATTTTACAGTAAGCAGGTCTCATTTTGATAGTTTTCAGAGATGCATTTTCCACAATGACCTTTAGATTGAGTGCATTTTTGGTAGTTATATGGCTTCTACTGTTAGATTAATCAAAATAAAAGGAATAAACTCCAATATTTCAGATTATGTTGCCATTTCACAGTTTCTTTAGGTTAAAATACTTAAAACTCATTGTTCTTAATAGTTCTGCTTTAGTTTTCATTATAAAAGTCTACCAAGAAATTTCTTAAAGATTCTGAGTTAGCAGTGTTCAAACTTTGGTGTGAAAAGCACAACTAGTAACCGAGCAGGAACATTTTTGATTCAGCTTTAAATTCTTCTGTTCAACTTATGAAATCCCAGCTGAATTGTACACTTGATTCAGAGAAGGATGGTCGTCTCCAGCAGGAATGTGAAGAGCACCGGTTGGAAGGTGGTGGCTCTTCTTCTCCATCCTATTGACATAATGTGAAGCATATTCTGCACATAATTCAAAAATAAAATATTTTATTTTAAAAAATAAGATCACCAAAGATAAATCTTTAAAAACATGGTAATTTTTAGAGCGATGTACAAGACTGAAGGAGGACAGCTCAAAATTGAAAAGTAGAAACAAAAGACTAATACGGGATTTTGGAAAGGCTGGTTTCCAGTTACACTCATTCCCCAATTCAAGAAGTATCTCCTGTCTTCTTGTGACAAGACAGAAACCCTTTGGGTCACTTTCCTCTCTTTGAGACATAATACGCAGCACTCACAGTTAAAGGAGGAGAGGCTTACTTGGCTTATGGTTTCCAGGGGATTATTCCAAGTTGCCTGTCTCCAGTGCAGAAACACACGGGGGAAAGATATAATGGAGGATAGCAGTTTATCCCAGGCATCAACGAAGCTGTGAGAGAAAGTGCCAGGGAAAAGAAAACCCCTTCAAGTCCAGTGCTCAGCGCCCACTGCCCATGGGGCACTCCCTCCTCACTTTACATTTGTTTGCTACCATTCGTGAATACAGTGCCTCAGAAGCAATGATTTTCCAAACACGTGAGCCTTTGAGGGACAACTGTAGTTCTAAACCACAACAGTGACTATTTGAATAGGGATCTAGAGAATGGGTAATCTGTCTGCCTGAATTAAATATCTGTAAGATATTTATAGGAAACCGAAGTTGAAAAGACAGATTAAAGATCTAAAGCCATTCAAATTTTGTTCTTTTTTTCTCACTCTCTTAGATTTCTCTTTACCCACAAATATGTTCTGTATCAAAGATTCACATCTGTCTCTTCAATATTATTAATATTAATAAAAGTTTTACTTTTATATTTCATTTCTGTACTTTTCTACCTCACATGTCTCATCTATTTTTACTCATGTCAAGTGGATGTGATGTGTATGCAGTTATATAGAGTGCAAGCACAGTTGCTCTAATATTAAGCACCGATATAAACTCTCCCTGCCTTCCTAACTCTTTATTCCCAGTCCCTGTGCAGTTCCCTCCAATATGGACAGGATTTTGCCTTTGGCTATTAGATTGTAAATAACTGAGATGATCATTTTATGTTCATTTCTGAAACTGTTTGTCTCCGGTAGAAAATCACCAACAGCTACAACTACAGATCAGACACCTGAAGACATGTCCTTGCCTAGGAGCAGGATTTGTACTAGCTATGGCAATATGACTGAACAGCAATGTTAGAAGCAGTGGAAGATTCCTTACTGGAAGTCATAAGGAAGGTCAAAGTTAAACACATTTTCATACTTTTATGTATAGAATTACATGTTTTTGTGTGTTTTGAAATAGGCATTCTTCATTTGAATAGATAAACTGATTGAAGCCATTCAGGAAGAGTTGTACAATTCACTGATTAACCGCTCTTATTAACTACTATTCCTGTACCTACCTATGAGAAATGTTGACTATTCCCATCACCGTTTGTCAGCAATAGGACACCAATGCTGTGAGATAAAAGAAAGCACCATGTATAAAAATGCTTGTAGCATTATGGGTTAACACAAGAGAAATAAAGAACGGAATCATTAAGTTTTTAGTTGTTCTTTTTCTTTCCTTATTCAATAAAGCTCTTTTTTGTTGTTGTTTTTGTTGCTTTTTTTTTTTTTTTTTTTTTTTGGTACCGGGAACTGAACTCAGCACCTCACACGTGCCAGGCAGGCATTGCAACACTGAGCTAAAGCCTGCCTTAATAAAGCTCCTTTTTGAAGAAATTCTCCCCCTATAATAATGCCCAAGATTTTCTTTGGAAGAAACCACTTCTTTTGATGTTTTGTTGGTATTATGGTTTGTGTTTGGATGTGCCCCAAAGCCCCATGTTGTCATGGGGGGCAGGCTTTTCAGGGGCAACTGAATCTAGAGTGTATGATTGATTCTTCATCCAAAGCTGGGATTAAGGTTGAATGATTGCTGGATCAGTCCATTGACTGGATGGGCACCACCCTAACTGCAGCAGTCTGGATAAGATAAAAACATTAAAAGCTTCTTTTCTCACCACCCCCACTTGCTGTTTTTACTGTCTTCCACTGCCTTGAATGGTTGCCCCTCTGCCATGTGCCACCCTGCCTTGGAGCCAGCTGATTATAGACTGAAACTCCACAAACTGTGAGCTAAATGAACTTTTCCTCCTTTCACCTTGGATGCTGGGTAGTTTGTCTCAGCAAGGAGAGAAAAGTAACTAAGACAAATTGTTGGAGAGGTTGTACATATGTAAATGCCTGGTATTTTGTCTCACTTGTCATTAGTCTTGGCTAAAGAAACAACAGTAAATTTTGAGGAATGATTCCCTCACTCATCTCCCCTGCGAGATGACACTAGGGTTTGGCGGTGTCTGTCTGTGTCTTCTGCTGCACCCTCGTCAGCACTTTGTCTCTTTTCTCGTGAGAATCACACTTCACCTCTGCACTCGAGCATCAGCTGTGGCTGTTAGACTCTGCTGGATGCCCACTTCTCCAGCCGCCCCGCCACAGAGCTTGCGCTGCAGTGAACATCAGTTTGGATGACACTCCTACCTCAGGCCTCTGCTCTCCCCTCAAGGTGGTCTGTCTCCTTTATGCCCTTTTCCCTGGTTGCGATGACTTCCACCACGACTGTTGACCAGGGCCCTTCATCATTAAGCTGCAGGTGTGCAGTCCCGGCCCGGCTCGTAATTATTATCTAAAGTTTCACCATGAGCCAAAATCCAATCACCTTATTGATGGACATCTAACCTACTCCTAGTAACTCAGCTTTTGAGGGGGTAGAGTTATCATACTTGGCAGAAAATACCAAATACATAAATTAGAAGAAATACTTATTTCATAATGAAAAAAATGTATTTTCTTTGAGTACAGACAGATGTGGCTTTTGTCATGGGCTGGAGCATCTTACACAAGGGTCAGTGTTACTTGTACTGAAGTGAAGGATAGAAAATTCTCACAAAACTGTATGCTCAATTTCTTGATCATTATGAAAGTAGTAAGACTCTCTACCCCATAGGTATTATAGTCAGAATTAAAGGAAGCAAAACTAAATGATGAAATATTGGTCACATAGGAGTTTATTAGTTATACACTAATGAGAATTTGCTTTGCCTTTTCTTGGTAAAAGATTTTGCCTAAAGTGATTCTTTGTCCTTTGACTGACTATAATATATTTTATAATAAATGTATATATATATATATATATATAAAACTAATTCATATGTTCTGCATTATATCCATGTGACATTCATTCCATTGCATACATATAATTCCATATGTTATATTAAACATGGTTAAGAATCTGAATTGTGTTAGATAGGAAAATTCTACACTATTAAATATCACATTTGCTTCAATTCAGGCTTTTGTCATTTGTTACCAAAATTCCTATAACATGTATCACACCCCCATCCTTTTCAACTATTTTATATTTTTACAAATGGGTGACAAATCATATAATACCGTGTCCTACATTAAAGCCTCTCTTTTTTAGCTACTTGTAGCTTCTAGGATAAACTTGTGTTCTGCGATGGGCCCTCTTCACTTCCACACTCAAAGCAGAAGGATTTTGCATTGGCAGGATCGACCAGTTATCACTAACCTTAAGCTTGAATAGTTTTGTCTGTACATAATAATAGAAGAAGAATGATAGCCTGCCAAGTTAAATGTTAATTATCATAAAAATTTTCTCTTAGCCACCATACACCATTCCCCATATTCTCTTAAGTTCTCTGATCTTATGTGTGACACTTCCTACATTTGATGTACTGCCTGAGCCATTTAAAATCTGACTCTGGGGTCTATGATTAAAGTACGGAATGTGGCTAATTGAATTACTTCTTTCTATACTCCAAGAAATTCTAAATAACTAGAATGCAATATATTTCTAATTAAATTAAATATTTATAATTAATAAATATGACATTAAATTGTGATATCTCATGGGAAAAAAATTTTGTATTGAAGATCCAAGAGTCAACACTCTAGAAAATCAACTGATTGTTTTTGAAGAACCTTTCAAGACTACAATTCTAAAGAATAAATGATTTATCTTAGGCTAAAGTTGAATCACTGATGTTATTTTATGAAAGTTTTTTAGTACTGACCTTACTAGCAATTATGTCTCATTCATTAAACTAAGACTGGTGTCTCAACAATTAAGATATCAGTATTTTAGTTCCCTAAACAAAAACAACTATGATAACATTACTTAAATAATAACAGAAGACATAAAATTCAATGTATTCTCCCCAAAGCAGGGGTTAAAAATATCTGCTTGTTGCAGGCAAGAAAATGCTTTTATCTGCTGGAGATGTGTTTTATAGTAGTAACAATATATATCACATTGTTTTAGAGAGGTTATTAAGAAAACTGATAGCAAGAAGTAATGTGTCATAACAATCTACAGTAACTTTTTACCTGTCACTAAAGGTAAATTCAAAGGTGGCTACTTGGAAACCATAAAAATATCTTGTGTTTTTTCTTTTTTCTATCCATTATAATACTGATAACCTCAAATTAGAGATTAACGTGTTTTTTCTCCCTGTTGGACAGAATACCTGACACCCAAAATTACAGAAGGAAAGATTTATTTAGCTAACAGTTTGTGGAGGTTTCAGTCCATACCCACTGGTTCCAAGGCAGAGTGGCCCATGGCAGAGGGCAAGTGTTCATGGTGGCAGAGCACAGCAAAAGCAAAACCAGCAAAAGGGAGGAATGGCAGCAAGCAGCCTCTTTCCCTCCCTTACATTGTAAGCAGGCTACTCCCACCCAGGGGGCGTGCAGCACTGACATGATCTCCATGCCCTCCTCTTGCACAGGCTCAGGATGAATACAAATAAGTACTCTGGCTGCCTGCTGAGTCACATAGCTAAACTTCTCAAATTGACACAATAAATAACATCCCAGAAGGGTAAGGGGATGTCCTTCTTACCCCAAGATGCAGAACTGCTGAGTCACTCAGCCAAACCTCTAGACTCTCCAAGTTGACATAATGCATCAACCAAAACAACATGGTTTGGTTTGACTACTAAATTTCTGATACATCTGTCCTTTTGTAATGGGCATTGCTGATAAATTTGCATGTCAGATTAATAAATTTATCGATATCTTAATTATTTTATTTAAGTATCATTTGCTTGGGATAATTGGACTGCTGGTGTCTGGTAGTTTATTGAAAGGAACAGTAAATGCTTAAACTTTTTTGATCAATTTTGCATACTTATATTTGGTTATCTGCATAACTAATTTGAATGCAGAAATATCCAGTATAACAACTATGGGTGCATTGCTACCATCTTGTTTGGTGAAGCTCTGTATCTTTCCTAATTTTTTATTATCCTTATCTCGGATTATCTTTAATGATTTGCTCAATCTTGCATTCTTACATCTGGTAATCTGAATAACTTTGTTGAAGATAACAATATGTAATATAGCAACCACTGTTAATTCCTATCATTTTGTCTTGAGACCCTATATCATTCTTATTGTTCTTTGCTTTGTTCTGTGTTTGTCCATGTTGTTATTATTTTTTAAATTCTCCTTATAATGAAAATGAAAAAAAGTAGATAAACTAAATTTGAACCTCCTTTGAGTAAGTTATAACTGACATAGGGGAAGAAGGAATGGTGAGAGTGTGGGCTAGTTTTTCTGCTGACAGATTAAAAAACAACCCTAATGTAAGTAAATCTCAGATATAAAACTTCACTTTTGGAGCAGTCAGTGTTTTCAACTAGATATTGAAAATTTTCTTCCTAACTATAGTGCATGCCTTAGAAAAGCTTAAATTACAAGTTGTCTTTTAAAAAATTCATTGGTATATAAAAATTGTACATATTTCTGTTACAAAATGTTTTGAAATGCACACATTGCAGTCAGCTCACAAATACTCATTGAGATACAGTTGCAATTAATTTTTGTAGAGCACTTACAATTTCATACTGATTTTTAAATATACAACACATTATACTGCATAACATGTCTCTTGATCTTTCTCCTCTTGCTTATATGAAATTTTATATTCATTGACCAACATGTTTCTAGTATTCAATTCTTACCCCTGGTAACAATCATTCTACTCTTGTTTCTGAGCTCAACCCTTCAGATTGTAAACATAAGTGAGATCATTGCGTATTTTCTTTTCATGCCTGGTTTATTTTACTTAACCTAATGTTCCTGGTTCATCCATGTTGTTGAAATGGCAGAATTTTCTTCTTTTGAGAGAATGAATCATGCTCCATTGTTTATATACGATGCAGGTTCTTTATCCATTAACCTGTTGATGGACAAGTAGATTGGTCCTAATTATGCTCTGTATTTTACTTGGGCCCTATTAATCGCTACTTAAAAGGGGAAAATGCTAGTTTAAATTCATTTTAAAAAGTTAGAATTCATTTTTCTCAGATTAAAAGGTCTCGTCTAGTCTGAGGAACTCAGGAAGACCTCTCCACCTCTCTTTGCAAGTTGATATGTTCTATTTTAACCCCTCACATGAAAGGAATAACAAATAAAAAATAATTCAAGCAAAAGCTACCATAATATATTCTTAAGTATTAAACAGAATAAAAAATAACAACACAGATAAAAGGAAAAGTTTTAGTCATTTTTATAATATATCTTTTAATATACCATGCAATTTGTAAACATCATTTTATTAACTCATTTAAAGCATTATGGTGTTGACTATTATGCTAATTTTATCATGACTAAATTGATATTTAGATTATACAGTGTATAAAACAATAATTATTTTAGTGTATAGCACAGGAATTTCCTATCAAAAATCTACAAATTTATATTTCCATGCCTTAGGTCTTAAGAGAGGTAAACTCAGACTGATATTTCTTATTTCTAACTTCAAGTTTATGGAGGAGTTTTTCAGTGGTTTGCACTTTGATTAGAAATCATCCTTGGATATAATCACTTTTGTCTTATGCTGTCTACACATTATCTCTTTCCGTCCTTAACAATGTACTCTAATCTAGCTGTCTTGGGATCTAGAAAAGTTTCCTTCAATTAATCTCTAATGAATTTTGGAGATGTTTTATTATATCTTTTCCTAATTTACTCAGTCTGTTTACAGCTTCTGTCAAAGTAGTTACTTTCTACATCAAAGTTTTAATTACTACAATTTTCATTTGTATAAATTACACTTTTAGAACTACATCTAATAAGCAGCACTTGTTTTTTCATTCACCTGGCATTTTTTTATATTTTATTCCTTTGTCATAACTGGATTCCTTTTCTAAAAATAGTGAAACTAGAGGGACAGGGGATGTAAAAAAAATAAAATATGTTATGAGTATTTACCTATTTCCCATCATGAATGTCATCATTATATACTGCAAACATTATTAATTAAAGTAATTTAAAAATACATTACATATACTTATTTTATATTCTTTAATCATTCTAACATATCAGAATTGGAAGAGAGTTAATAATTCTCTATTAATAACTCTACAGTAGCTACATTTTCAAAAAGCAACCTTTGAAAATATATCTATAAACTTTCCTTACTAGACAGTTCTCCCTTTAGAGAGAATGTAATCTTGCCATGGTCATTGAGGGCAATTATAATTCTAAACAAATTTTAAATTCATCACAAATATTTGTACCGCACAAACAGTGTGAATCCTGTCCTAAAAATCCTTTTAAGGAGCAGTTTATACTTGGGAATTTTCAGCAAAGTCAGATTTCTCCTTTGCAAGAACAAAGGCATGAGGCATTTCTTAGACTCTCTGGAGAACGGGGCCAAGAATCTCATCTTGTGCCTTGATACTTACAGAAGGATGTCTGCCCCAACTTCCTGCCTCAGAGATCCGTGACTGTCCCCCAGTGTGTGTGCTTAGTGCACAGAAGCTGCCTGCAGGTGACCAGGCGCTGGCGCTTCTCCCCCAGACAGCCTTGCAGTGATGTCCAGGAGTCGTTTCACGATCTCTTAGTGTTTGAGCTTTCTCTTACCTTCATTGCATCTCACTTATGTTCTCACATTAAGTATTTTGTAGAAAGTATAGAAAGGCAGTTCACTAATTGCATGTGACCATTTTATAATATACAGGCAAAGTGTTCTTTAGCAGTTGATTTAGTCGTTCAATTTAAAGCGACCTTTTTTTTTTTTTTTTTTTTTCTTTTCCGGGACCGGGGATCGAACTCAGGGCCCTAGTGCTCAGCGGCAAGCACTTAGCCCACTGAGCTGTACCTCCAGCCCCTAGTCGTTCAATTTAAACAATAATTGAAGAGCAAAATTGTTTGTGTCCTAATTATAAAAAAGAATACATAAAGAAATAACATGGATATGAAATATTATGATAGTTCAAACAATGAAATTTCAGTCAGAACCTCAATAATTTGCACTACATATATTCACCTACAAATTTAGGAAAATGTAGGTTATAAATTTGCACATTTCATTCCAATTTAGAACACACGCACACCATCACAGAAGCACATTAACATGCAAATAGAAATTTTTTTTTGAGGTGAGAATATCATTAATTTGATCCTCATTTTGATTTGTTGTTCTACAAAATTAGGAAAAGTACTTAATTTCTACAAGGCAAATGAATTTGTCAGCAATCTTAGGAAAAGTATGCCAATATTGGAAGTCTTATTTCTGGGTATAAACTGAGATCACAAATAGAAATCCATTAGTAAAAGCTCAGGAAATTATAATGAGCATTTCTCTATATTCCTACCCTTTTAGATAGTTATAAAGAATTTAAACATTTTAGTTGTACATAAAATAATAAATATGGAATGAAATTATTAAAGGGAAAGATCAAAGGATATATTTTAATATGCTAAAACATATCCTAAACTGAAAGCATAATTGTGATCTTCAAAATCTTTCTCAATTGCACTCACATTAGCAAGACGAATATGGAAAATCATATTTACATATGATCTTTTTAAAAAATGCTTCCTTTCACTGTTAGAAAAAAAATCAGTGCTTTGATTCCATTTTGAATACAGAATTTAGCTTTCTGGTTTGAATGTTCCTTACACGTGAAAGTGTTTTTTACCCTTGTAATCACTGGAGACTAATGATCACAGAGGAAACAACCAAAGTGTAAATTGCTATGGATTATTTTTGATTTGTAGGAACCTAAGTAACAGAGGTTATCAGATTCCTTTATTTCTTCAATTAATGTCCATCTCATTTTATCAGTCATGCTAAAGCTTCATTGACAATTTCAACTTTAATATAGAGGAAAACTTCTATAAATAATGAAAGGAATCCACATAATTTACCTTCCATGCCCGTCTTTATGAGAGAATCTTGCTGATGCCTTTCTTTCTTTTTTCTTTTTCCTTATTCTTTCTGTATAATGTATGATGCTAGTCTATTTTTCTGTTAATTTGCCACCTTTAACTGTATGACCTATATTTGTGGTTATATAACCAAATCTAAAATGAATCAATATGGCAATTTTACCCTCAAGGGAGAAAATTTAAAAGGGGTTTTGGCGGAAAATACACAAAAGGAAGAGGAAGAGACTGGAAGCAAGACTGCAGGACAAATGAAGATTACATAAACTTTGGGAAACTGGTGAAGAAGACAGGAGAGAAAGAGAAGGAAGAAATAAAAACTAGAAGAGAACAGAACAACAAAACCCTAGGAAAATGTTTATACTCATATAAAAACAAGAACAAATAATTAAGACAAAAAACAATAACAATAACAAAAAAAAAAAAGAAAAGAAAAAGAAAAATGTCCACTTTAGGGCATGTCTCTAGTGTCACTGGTAGACCACTAGACCCGTGTGGATTAATCCCAGCAAGCCTGCACCTTTAGTACCACTGAAGTTCTGGTTGATGTCTGGCTATGAGGGTGGAACACGATTTGTTCAGCTTGCAGCACTTCATGAGCTTCCTGCCCAGTTGAATCCACTTGCACCTCACCCTGACTCTGGGAGCTGCTAGATGGTTACAGCCCACAGCTGCTCAGAGTTCTGAGCTCAGCTGGTCCATCTCCAACATGGCTACCAACCAATCACCCTCTTCTGGGGGCATCTGACCAGCCACTGCATTCCACTGCATCCAGTGCTCTGTTCCATTGGCGCATTTCTCTGTGGAGGCTGCTGAGGTGTCCAGCACTCCCATGCAGTAAGTTAGGACTCAGAGAGAAAGTGCTTCTTGTCCCTCCTTCTGCATTGAGGTTTCTCTTTGCTCTCCCCATGGCCATAAGTTTCCACTTCAGACCCTTGCTGGGTCTCAAGGGCTCACTTTGCTGCTGTTTCTATTCCTCACATTGCTGTATTCCAGTGTTTGGACACCAAATCTCAGAGATGCTATTTCTCTCCTACTAACTAGTCTGCCATATATTGCAGCTACTTTTGCAAGAAACCCAGCATGGTACCTGCGAATGACAGGTAGCACACTGTACCCTGGCAAACGGGCTAAATATTTTAGCTAGCAATCCTTGGTTGACCATAAATATAACTTTTAAAGGAGGAGAGATTTTGTTTCCCCATGTAGACCTTGGTACTGATCTTTGAGATTCTTGTGGTTATTGGTTACCTATTTTTCTTCATGGACATACCTCACACAGGCATTGGGTGTATTTTTATTTTTTCCTCAGGGCAGCTGTCTTCTTAATGGTGAGAGTTCAAGCTTCCATGCCAGCCTATTTTTACTTTGACTTTTATTTCTAAAAAGACCAATAGAATACTGTGATTTAAAAATCAGCTTTTTATATTTATTCTTTCTAAAATAGCAACTCCAACACTTCCACAGTATTTTGAAAGGCAATGTTCAGTATAACTCCTAATGTCATCAAACACAAAAATTCTGACTGCTTCTAAAACACATCACCGTGTGAACTGCATGCATTTAACACTGCACAACCACATACTGCAATTGAAAGTGAGTATACTTACAATGCAGAAATATAATCATGTTCCTCACAAGAACTCTGAACTTTAGAAATACCTCAAAAGGAATAACGAGATAGAGAAAATAACACCTGTATTATTGAAATGCTAGTGGGGAGTGTACACAATGCAAGACTGAAAAATGGGTTTCTAAATTCTCCACATCTTGCTCCCTTTTTTGGTATTTTAAATGCTCCATTCAGTGGAGGTTTGCTTCAGTGGGGCATGCAGAGCTTGCATTTCATAGCTACTGAAATTGTTGCTTCTCACCTGTCCAAAAATGGAGGGGAGAGAAATGTTCAAATTTTTATGCTAATCCAAGAACTGTACAGAAAGGTCCCTCAGTGCTGCCATTCCAAAATCCGATAATACTCCTCAATGCCACACAGGAAGGGCGTTGCAAGCCTGGAATATTGAGGAAAGCTCCCTAGTCGAGGAATGCAGAAGAGCAAATGTATCATTTTCCTTTCTTTTATGGTACTCCGTCTGAGCACAGAAGGGACCTGTGGGATAGCAGTACTCTTCTCAGTGGAGACTCATTTTTTCTCCTGATGCATGCTCCTGAATGTTCCAGGCAGCTTTGCCAAGGGAATTTTGAACTAAATTTGAGAGCTCAACCATTTTTCTATCTTATCGGAAAAGAGTAGTGCCTGCTACATTCTACCCTTAAGACTTATTCGTAGATTTTTTTAAGTCCTTAGGACATACTGTAGTAAATAGTAGTAAATGTTGAACAGGTGAATGAATTCCTAAGAAATATTATTTATCTTCCTGAATATATTCATACAGAATGTTTTATCAAACATTAAGATACCAAAATGGTCATAAAATATGATTTCAAGGGCTCTTTTAAAAATTTATTTTGCACGCTGGCGATATAGCTCAGCAGCGCAGCACCTGCATGGCAAGCATGAGGTCATGAGTTTGATTTCAAGTACCATAAAGAAAAGAGGAAAATTTATGTCTAGACTATAGGTAAGCTATACTGATCATAATCAAGTCTTACTTTTCTGGGTTCTGTCTTTTTAGAACCGGTTTAAAAAATAGGCACAAAAGTGTTCTTTGCAGACCTCCTTTCTTACCGTCACCTTCCTTCCTAAACTTGCTCGAAGTTTTCATGGAATTGTGTGGAGCTGGATTTCTCATATTTGGGTATCTCTGTCAAGGTTGGTTAACATATGTATCTTGGTTACATTTTTCTTGTTGCTGAGACAAAATATCCAATGCCCAAAATGAAGGAAGGAAAGGTTTATTTAGCTTACAGTTTGTGGAGGTTTCAGTCCATACATGGCTGGTTCTGAGGCAGAGTGGCACATGGCAGAAGGCAAACTGTTCAGGGCAGCACAGCACAGCAAAATACCACAAGAGTAAAAGGGAGGAATGGCTGCAAGCAGCCTCTTTCTTCCCTTACATTGTAAACAGGCTACCCCACCCAGGGGGCATGTAGCTCTCAAACAATCTCCATGCCTTCCACAGGCTCAAGATATATACAAAGTAAGCACCCTGGCTTCCAGCTGAATCCCTCAGCCAAACTCCTAGACTCCCCAAGTTGACAAAATGAATCAACCATAACAATATGTAAATGTATACTTACATTCACAGTATTGTATCTCCCTTTATATTATATGTGATTATATCACACTATGTTTGGAGTTAAAAACAATAGATTCTGATTCTAGGCAAGGTAAAGCAGAAAAGAAAAGCAAGGAAAGAAAAGAAAGGAAAAACATGAAATTAAATTGAAAAAAGAAGCAAAAAAAAAAAAAAAAAGAAAAGCAGAAAAGAAAATGAATCACATACCAGTGGTTTTAGTCACCTTCTCCTTGCTGAGACACAAAGCCTGTCACCGAGAATATAAACAGAGAGTTTCATTTGGTTCATTGTTTCGAGTGGATTCATTCCAACATTGGCTGGCTCCAGGGCAGAAATGAATAATAGAAAGTTCTTGTGAAGAAACTGCTCATTCTATAGCATCTAGCAGCAAAGAAAGAAGGAACAGGGCACAAGAATAAATCCTTTCAGGTCAGGTCCCATGACCCACCTCCAACCAGGACCTATTACCCAGCAGAACACTAAACTGACGAGCTCATCAATAGATATTTCCACCAGCGAGTATAGCGCCCCACGATCCCATCACCTTCCAAAAGCATGAGACTCTTAGGCCACAGTATAGACCTAAATCAGAGCACCATTACTGGAGAATTTTTAGTGGCTGTTAAGCGTGATATCAACAGCAAGGTAAACAAATCAAAAACCAGAAATTTATCAATTATTGAATGCTATGAAGCTTCAAGGAAATCTAAGTATCAAAATTTCAAAGAAAGTCTCTTTACTGAGGAGTTTGAAGCAACAACAAACTCTATTTTTCAATCCTGAGAGACCATCAGAGAAATAAAATCAAGGAAAAATTTACTCACAAATCATTATTATATTATTAAAAGACCTTCATTGTTCAAAATAAAGTAGGTTTAGCTATATCAGTTTTAGGCAATACACACCGTTGAATTAGAAAAGTTACCAGGAATATAGAAGGAAATGACAATTACAAGAGGCTCAGTTTGCAAAACTGACATTAAAAAGATATGATAGTCTTTAATTTCATGCACCTAATAGGAATTTTAAAAAATGTTTCAATCCAAAACTTTTTGCCTTGCAAATACAAACATATGAGTTCACCACTGTAGCTAGAGCCTTCAACATCCTTGAATCAAAAATACATGCAGGAGACCAAATAAAAATCAGAAGGAATATACTTGAAATCAACACCACCATCAATAAACTGGATGAAACAGACATCCTGGATTACTTCATCCAACAATACTAGAAAATATATTTTTTTCTCAAACTAACCTGGAACATTCACCAAAGCAAAAAACCTTCTTGTCCATAAAATATCTTTTAACAAATTTTTAAAATGTAATCAGAAATGCCTGTTTTCAGAACACAACATAACTGAACTGACAGTGAGTTACAGAAACATAACTAAAAAATCTCCAAATATTTGGAGACTCAATAACAGCTTTTCAAAGTGTTATAGATCAAAGAATGAAATTTATCTTAAAAAATTAAAAATCTTTTTGAACTAAGTGGAAACAGAAAAAATTTTTCAAAATTCTTGTTTTCAGTTTCTAACAATTGCTTTACCTATAACCCATGAATTTTGAAATTTTGAAAATAAGAATTTAATGGAATAAAAGCAATAAATTCTATACCTATCATTTGGAAAACACTGAAATCAATAAACTGAAAGGCAGGCTAACAAAAGAAAAATTAGAGATAACACAAATTATTATTATATCAAAAACAAAAGAGAAAAAATCACGAAGTTCACATGGACATTAAAACAATGATAGGAGATCCGGGGAAGATGGCGACCAGGTGAGCAGCAAGGGAGCGAACCTCCTTAATAAACACCACCAGCTCGAGACAGACTTGGCGAGCGTGAATGCCGGGACCTCGGCTGGGAAGTTTAAACTGGGCGTATTTCTCTGAGATGCCGGGGGAGATGTGGTAGGGTGGACCAGGCTGCCGGGGCGAGACGTGGGAAAGCCC
>PVLD010026731.1:0-21781 GCA_004027595.1 Dinomys branickii | reverse complement strand
TTTCATAACTTGCAGGTATGTGATTTCCTGGTTCCCCTGTATCCTCACATTCAAAACTTGTTCTGGGTGGGCTTGAGTTTTGAGACTGCGTTTTGTTCCTCTGTTTTCCCATTTTTGGGTATCAGATTCAAAATGTGGAGCTATAAATTCCACAGACAGTTCAGCAGGCAAAGGTCTGGTGCAGAGGCTGCTCCAATGGTTACTTCTCTTTGGGAGAATGTCCCTTAAGCTGTCTGCTGAGATTTCTGCTTCTATTCCCTAGCCCAAGACCTGGGCGGGGCGAATAAACAGCTCGCCACCCCAGGATTCTTGCAAATAGGCCACTCAGGTGTTCCTCCCTGGGTGGAGCTCCTTCCCCCCTCACAAAACCCGTTGGGGCGCCTAAGTAGGTCTTCCCACCCGGGAGATCCTGCAGTCGTTGAAGCTGCTTTGGTGTCTCTCGCTGGGCTGAGCTTCTTCCCGATTCAGGAAAAACTGGTTAGAGCGCGCACTTAACTCACCCTGTGATCGTGCAGATAGGAGTGCCGTTCAGATGTTTTTCCCTGGATGGAGATTTTCCCCGACTTAGAAATCCCGCCGGCCGGTCGCTGTTGCTCCAGTTCGCGCAGCGCTGGCTGTGGGGGTGGGGTTCTGAGCGGGATCCCGGAGCGCTGCCCGGTTTGGTGCAGTTTTTCCCAGTAGCGCCTTCTCTGTCGGGTTCAGGAGCTGAAGCCGTTCTTCCCTCCGCACTCGCTCTCTCGGCTGGTCATCTTCTTCCCGGAAGTCCTTATTTCTGTCTTCATATTGCTATATTTCATTGTTTGGGTGGTAATCCTCTGGGAGGTTCTCTCTCTGCTGCCTACCCGGTCGCCATCTTCCCGGAAGTTAACATTTTTAGTTTTAGTCCATTTGTGTCTTAAAGCCACTCAACAATGGGGTAGCTATCAAAGTATTTCATGGCGTTTTTCAATCTCCCCATCCTCTATGGGCACACTAGGTCTTCTCAGTTTCCATAAACGAATGACAGACTCTCAAAAACAACTCAAAAGATTTTTACTTCACCTCTCTTTCACATGGCGCACGTGGTTCAGCAAAGGAGTTTGTTCAGCAAACATGGCTGTCCCTAGAAAAGGAATCATCGCCTTAGCCACTTGATGGAAAATAGTCAGGATGAAAGTGGCTAAGGACTACATAGATCTATTGGGAAATTTTACATTCCATCCTAACTATTCCTGGACACAATGATTTTTTTCTTTCTTCTACTGGTAACCTCAACACAGCCTGGTAAGAGCCTCAAGAATATACACTTAGTTGTGTCACAACTATACAGTTCTCCTATTAGGATAACATGGTCCTAGATCATAAGGATAATGACACTTGGTTAAGTGCTTGCTAAGAGGCCAATGCAAGCCAAATTAGGGAACAAAGGGACTCTAAAAGTTTTATAAAAATTATATTTATTCTCCTGCATGAAACCTTCTAGATGAGGAACTAAGAATGAAAATTCAAAACAAGGTAAAGTCAAAGTATCTCATAAGGGACAACAAGTTTGTGCAGTGGAGGGACAGCTATAGTCCTGTCCTTCAGGAAGCAAAACATTAGAACTCAGTGCATACAAGGAGAGAACGATATTAGTGATCTGTGTACCTCAGAACCACCCAAAGCTTCCCTCCAAAAGGAAAATACTCCAGTGTGCCTCTTCTTATAACTACCACAAGCACAAGTTTCAAAAATTTCTAAGCCTGACATTCTTCGCCAGATGGTTCTGACCTCCATTTGGTAAGAAGCAGCATGACAAAGCCCCTGCTCCTGCACTTCCCCTACGAAATGAGCTGCACTTCCGGATCTCTACCATCCCAATAGCCATAGCTGATATTCATTCCACGGGACAGACAAATGCCATCCAGATCAGGCTGCAGGTAAAAAGGACAGGCTGGACTCCTTAGATATTCCCTCCATAAATAAGGATTAGACTTAATTACACGACATAAATGTGGAACCCAAAATTGACTGGGAGGCTGTACTGGAGGTACCATTAGCCTGTAACCTGCCTGATGAAGGTCCCACTCAGAGGACCCTAAAGGTGGCAAACGTGGTCACTTCTCCAGGACTGTACTGCTTGTGTTGAAACTGCATTGACTCGCTGCCCTCCTCGAAGCAGTGTTTGCCACCTTAAAGGTAGTTACAAAAGACCACAAGCATTTTTTAAAACACAACCTATGGGTCTTGTAGTCCTCACATAACTGTAAAGATCTTAGCCAAGTGAGGTTATTCTTTGTTTTTCAGGAAAAAACCTCAAAGGGATAACTGATACGTTATTTATGAGCAACCTCAGGATAATTTTCCCTATAGTAGGAATCTTTCAATTAGAAGAAGAAATCCAAAATGTTTCCCTGACCTCAGCTAAACTGATCAGGGACACCATTTTAGCTCTGAGAGGGTTTGAGAAGTTGTTAAGGATCACAGAATTCTAGACTTCTTCTTTGCAGTCCGAGGTAGAATCTTTCCAAGGGCTAATACACCCTAGTGCACCTAGATTAGCACTTAAAGCCAAACAATTCAGAAAACAACCAACTCTGTGGTGGACAAAGATCATTTATGGGATTTATAGATCTAATGGGTCTGAGATCCTGGAGGCTTTGTTGGGGTCAGTACTACACAATGACCTCCTGTTGCTTGATTCTACACAAAATTACTAAAATGATCTGGTCCTGACCTCTATCAGATTAATCATTTTGGCTGATGGAGTATCATACTCATGGGCGAACACACATCAAGACAGTATAGAAATATGGAGAAGGTAGGCTGGGATACAGCTCCGTGGCACAAGCACCTGCCTGGCAAGCGCAAAGTTGTGAGTTCGATTCCCTGCACCAAAAAAAAAAAAAATGTGGAGAAGATATCAGCTGGGAAACAACAGTCCATGGCTTCCTTTGGTTCTGCCTGTCATGACTGAAGTATTGATTCTCTTTGTTTTAAACTATTTTCAGCATTTGCATATGTTTGTGTAGCTAACAGTCTAGGAAGACAGAGATAGTGTCTCTCTGCAAAGCAAGGACAGACAATCGTTTTGCCTATTAGCAAAGATTTTAATTCCCTAAACTAAGGATACTCTCCTGTAGCACCAACCCAACTGAGGGTGCAGATATTGCCTGGCTTTGTGGCAACTGATGCTTAGGAAACCAGTAAAATTTAATACTCTGGACACTGCTATGGCCCCAAGTAATTGTGTTTCATCTTAACCCAGAAGTCTTCTATCTTCTGTCAACAAAGTTAAATTGTAAGGTTACAAGTAAGTAAACTTTCAGACTTTTCACAGTTCTTAACAGCCACTCAATGGCAATTTGGCAGATTCATTATCAAATACTATCACACTCACAGGTTCTGTCAGTCATCTCCATAATTCTCCCAGAAGTGGAACTATGCACTTTGTAGTTGAAAAACCAAGACATAAAATAGTTATTTTCCAACTAATAATATTTTATGTAGCAGAAAAGATTGACCTCAGGCCAGATACCAATGTAAGAAAATGACGAGTACAATACTATTTGGAAGCACAGCTAAGCATTACACAATTCTACAGGGCCATAATACATTCCTGCTATTGTAGCCACCCTTCTCCACTTCTGTACTTTTTAAACTTTATGGATATAAGTAACATAAAGAAGTCAAAAAGATGTTATAGAGGTGAAGAACCAATTTTGCAAATCATTGTCTGTGGGACGCTGGGCAGATTACCTCCTACTGCTCTGGACCTCAGATTCTTCCTCTTTAAAATGTGTATTGGAGTAAGGGAAATGAATTGGTTTTGCTAGGTTATTTTGCTAAGTTTTTTCTTCAGTTCTCACTTTTCACTTAACAGTGGAAGCAATTTATCGCCAAAATGGGCAATTATGTGTTTATTTTTTTTTCCTATTAGACTCCACAGAAGGTTCTGACACCAAGAATAAAGACCTCCACAGCTGTCAGCTTGCCTCTGCACATGTGGGCAAGATCTGTCTTAACCGTCCTTGAACTGGGGCTCATATGCCAAGGAAGGCCCTCCTGTGAATGAAATGTAAGAGAGAAACATTCCTTACACAGAAGGTCTTTTCACTTGTTGCCTTCATAGCACACAGCCATCTTTCCTTTGGCCGGCATGTTATACAAACAGCAAAGTTTGAGTTCCTCTTTAACACACGACGCACCCTTGCCAAGGTCATGCTGCCCTTGCCCAGGCTGGCTACAGGAGGAACACACCCATTGGCTTGGACTTTCATAGGATTTTTCCTGAGCCCAGCACAGTAGCTATAGGAAATAAAAGGATGAATCTCATTCGTCTATTCACTTAAGGCTTTTGGGACCTACCACAGCTAGTCAGTGCAAAGATTCATATTAATAAAACCCACCACCTGTCCACAAGGATCTCATAATCACTTGGGAGAGGCAAATGCCAAACGATAACTACAGAACAGTGGGATACAAAGTGAAATAGTGAAGCAGAAGGGGGCATGACCAGCCTTCCGTGAGGGGTCCCATAAGCCTTCCCAGAGGAAGAAATGCTTGAACTGAGACACAGGGAATTCATAAGTAAAACGAAGCAGAAAATGAATGAGGATATTCAAGCCAAAGGACGAATGTATGAAAGCAAGAGAGGTGAGCCTAGGTAGAAGATCAGTAAGGCTGGAGTACAGCTTTAGGGTTGCAAGTAATAGAAAGTAAGATGGACAGGCGGGTTGGAACACCCTGGAGCAAAAGGTGCTGCATCTAATGATGCAAACATTTGAACCTAAGGACAGCCAGTGGACAACTTCCAGATAGAAGGGAAATCACTGCTGTCTCAAGACCTGAGGCTGATTTCTAGATGAGAAGGTAAATGGAAAAGCTAGTCTGGGTCCTTGTCCTCCTCTTAGATAGACATACCAAGAGAAAATAGATGCAGAGGAGAGTAAGTTTGTAAGGGAATGAGAAGAATTTAAATATCCTGGCACTAGAAGGTGAGGAAGAGATCTGATTTCTACAGTCTGGGTGGCCAGCAATTCATGTATTGCATGAGGTTATCCAGTCTATCATTTCTTCCTTTGTTCAAAAATGTTACTAAAATGATGAACTAGACACTGGTTCTTCTTTCAAAGAGTGTACAGCTTAGGTCAGATAAAAGAGTGTCATCCTTAGTAGGTAACAGATGCTTAATAAATGTGTATAGTGTGAATACATAAGTAAGTGCCACAAAAAAGAAAGAAATGAAATACAATTAAAATGGAAAGAAAAAGATGTGCTATCTGGGTTTCTGATGGTCCTAAAGAACAGGTGGATATGAATATAGAGTCTTGGAGGTAGAAACGGTCACTATATGCAAAGGACACATCGGCAAAACCTTGGAGGTAAGAAGAAATAAGAGCTAAGGCAAAGAATAGTAAATCGCACCCAGAATATGCAGTAAAGTAAAATTGAAAATGTTAAAACAAGTGCTTCTTTCTTTAAGTTTTCTTTGGCCCTCTACATCAAAGTTAATTATATTTATTGCCTTGGGTAGAAGACGAAATATTTCAACAAGAAGCCAGCATTAAGGGGAAAAAAATGTGAGGAGGAGGAAAGTAGTCTTTCCAGAGCCCTGGAGGAGGGGAGAGAGCAGACACATTTTCCTAAGTTCTAGCAAAGGTTGAAGGTGGCTGTGGAGCAAACTAGACCTAGAAATTCCGGTCTGCTTGGGAAAAGGAGGGTGTAGTGTCAGCTGCAAAAACCCTGTGACCAAGAGGAAGAGACATTTCATTGTAGATATAACTGCTAAAAGGTACCTTGCGTGTTTACTTGTGAAATTTGGTTATCCACACATGAATAAAGCACCTCTACCTGGGTGTTAGGACAACACAGAATGTTCTTTTCACTCTGATTCCCACATCTATCTCATTCTTGGGGAGAAGGAAATTAAGAAGGGGGAGAAAGAGGTACTTTGAATTTAAATTCAACTAAACCTAAAATCTCCAGAAGAAACCAATTTTACTTTGATTGATAAGGTTTAGGTTCTGACTTTAGTAGAAAAGAATTAGAAATTCTAACATTTATAGAAAAATTAAAGCTAAGCATGGTGCTGTGTGCCTATAATCCCAGCACTCATGAGGCTGAGGTGGGAGGATTGCTATAAGTTTGAGGCCAGCCTGGGCTGCCTTGAACTTGAGTTCAACACCAGCCTGAACTGCATAGTGAAGCCTTGTCTCAAAGGACAAAAGAAAATTAATTTTTATATCTAAATTTATAAGGGTGAGTTTAAGATACTACTACGTATAAAAAGAATCATGACTCTAAGTACTAGATCCTGGTTTCTAAATACACTTACTAATACTGGAAGCCAACCATAGCTTCTTATAAAATGGCTGATTCACGATGTTGATAGGGAAGATTTAAGGTGATTTGGGGATGTATTTCTGTGCCAGAAAGTGAGAAAGCTTTTCAGGATTGGTAAGTTTGTGTTAAAAAGACACTGAAATCTTATCAATAGGGTTTCCACAGTCCCAGCTGTAAAAATTCAAGTGTCTAAGGGAAAGATTATGAAGTTGATTGAAATATGTTACATACTTGAAAAAAATGCATAAGTTCACAATCATATTCAAAAACTGAAAAACAAGATAAAAGGACCTTTCCATCATTCATGGAAGCTACAGTGTTAATTTCTTACGTTGAGAACTGATATAATTTCAAAAGATAAATTGGAAAAGATAAAATTTTACCTTATCTTCCCAATAAATATTTATAGCAATGGAATGAGTTCAACAGGAAACTTCCACTATAGAAAGATAACAATTGCCTATGTGTAAGGAACGGCAAAATTAAACATTGGCTATTTTTCAATCCCTGGTGAAATTGTTGATTCAGGCGAGTCTTCTCAATTGCTATTAAGATCATGAGTGTAAATGTCAATGATATCTATAAAATAGTAAGGACAAGTGATTGTCTTTGATAATCTGAGCAGGCTTCTCAATCAGTTGAAAGGACTTCAGAGCAAAATGGAGGTTTCCTTGAGGAGGAGGAACTTCTGTCTCAAGACTATCCCGTTACCTCCTGGCCCAGAGTTTCCAGTTGCCATTCTGCTTTACAAATTTCAGACTCGCTATCCACAAATATCCATAAATTGATTCCTTGAAATTTATAATGACATATACAATGAAATGTACATGTATATATGACAGAGACATAGATGTATTTGCACATATGTGTGGTGTGCAGTCATGCAATACGTGGTGATGGGGATGCATTCTGACACGTGTGACACTAGGTGATCCTGCTGTTATGCAAAGATTACAGAATGTTCTTATCCAAACTTAAATGGCATAGCTTGTGCTCATCAGATTTTCATCATATGGAGCAAATGCAAGTTCAAGGAAGAAGGATCTATTTTTGCTCACAGTTTCCAGGAATTCTGTCTAAATTCCTCCAGCTTCAAGGCAAGAGCATCACAGTGCTTAGTCCCCGGTGGCCAGGGGGGAGAGAAGGGGAGCAGCACCAGAGCGGAAGGGGCCAGGGACCATACCTAGTACATGTTTTCACGACCCACTGGACACATCCTGAAGAGTGTTTACTAATCCCCTAGGGAGCACTCAAGACAATCAAATTTGCAATTAACCTTCATCATCACAGAGCTCAATTGCTTGCAATGGCTTCCTGATTCAGTCAAAAGACACAGGAAACATGAGATATATGAGACAGTTGCTAGCACAACATAGTATACTGTTTATGGCACACTTTGCTTTCATAAACTAAGAACTATACTCTAAAATAATGATAAATCATATAACAAACACATAAGCCAGTAACGTGATTTGTCATTATCTTATATTATGTACCACACATATTTGTGCTGTATTTTTATACAACTGGCAGTACTGTAGGTTCGTTTATACCAGCATCGCCACCGAGCCAGGAGGAACGCACCAATGGGACCACTGTTGTAGAGGTGACCCAGTGCTGACTGAAAGGATGTCATGTGCTATATTGTTACATACACAAACTAGTTCTAAGGACTATATTGGAGACAACTGGAAAATTTTGAATTTGGATTTAATTAGATAATTAAACAAATATCAATTTTGATAGTCAAGATAATGCCTATTTGTCAGTGGAGGAAAATATTCACATTTTTAGAGACACCTCCTGAAGTATTTCAGAAATGTCATGGTGTCTTTTAACATTTCTCTACTGCCCAAATATGCATGAAATCATACCCTTTAGTGACAGTAACAAACACATCAAGGATTCACCCTCATGATCATAAACTGTATTATCTTTAGCATAGAAAGCAATATTTAACACAATTCAACTAATATTTACTGGAATTAACTGCAGGATAAGTTAGCTTAAAAGTAAAATGAGACTTGAAATCTGTAACATAGATAGCTGTTGCAACCTTGGGGGCCAGAAGGCAGTATGTCTCCAGAGACCGGAGGGCAAGGACCTGAATCAGATGATGTGACATGGGTAATTCAATATGTGAGTTTTTCCAGCTCAGCCCATATTTCCAGATGACACCCAAGGACACCATGCTTCAGAACACCAACTCTTTGAAATCAGCTATAAAACTGTCATATTTTGGCTTTTGGTATTGTTTTCTTAAGAATACAGATGTGCTGGCCAAGTCACAGTTTGTTCTTACCAAAATTCTCCCATACAGCTAAAATGACAAGATATTTTTCCTTCTCTTCCTGTCATTAAATTGCAACAAAGTGTTGGTGACATAACAGTTATGGTTACCATTACTGCTATTGTGGCAGGAAATGTGCCCCTGCATGCCAGTGTCCTTCATAGTTGCCCAGGTAATAGCCCCTGCTCCAGATCCCATTGCTTCTGTCTCTCAGAAACAGCTGGGCACTAGGATGCACAATGTATGAACCGGTCCCCAGCTGACAAGCCATCCTGCCTCTGTACTTCCTGCAGGTTTGTCCCATATAAGCCCTAGACCACCACAGATCCGGGCCTTATATCCTGGGAATGATCCTGCTCAGTGCTGAGTCTGTGATGAGTTGGTCCTATTGCTTTGGACTTGTAACCACAAAACATACCATATGGTAGGGTACAACCGCTCAACTCATGGCCATGATACAAAAACAGAGAAAGCGGGAAGAGACCAGGTTTCCACACTCTCCTTCAGGGACACATGCCCAGTCACCTGAAACCTTCCAGGGTGCCTCACTTCTTAAAGTGTCCATCACTTCCCACTTGCATCAAGTTGGGGACAAAGTCTTTATGACATAGTCCACGATGTCTTTTTTTTAAAGAGGAAATAAAACAATAAATGTAATACAGAATTTCAAACAAGATGGTAAGAAATTAACAATGGTTATTATATTGCATGTTGTTATCTTCAAAGTATTTGCTCAGATTACAAGATATAGGCATGCAAAGTTGATCAAACCATATAAGCACTGTTCCTTTCAGTGAAGTAATAGAAATTAGTAATACAATTATTTTAGCTGTCTTGTGATATATATATAAATTTTCCCTTTGTTCTTTATTCCTTTCCCTCATCCTAGTTGTTCTTTCCTTTTAGCTCATGGTATCTTGCAAAGATCCTCTACATACATTTATTTTACTTGAACCTTGTAAGACTCTGTAGAGTTGGCAAGTTGGTAACTCCATTTTACAGACTAGGAAAGTGGCAGGCAGTATTGGTTACCTACCTGACATCCATTTATCATTTTACCCCATCCTTGCTGTTAACAAAACCCTAATTGTATCTGACAGAAGTGTGTCTTTCCTCAATTTCAGTGTGGTTCTTTTCCCCTAGCTCTGCTGCTAAGGGTGTATAATGCAGTCCAGGCTGAGGACTCATAAAGAATAGATCTATTGGCATTTCTGAGACTGCTTTACACCTTCCTTGCTTGTTTAATTGGAAGGATTATCACTGTCTTCAACAATAGTTGCTCTCTAACTCTATATTATGTCTTATTTATGAATCTCCTATCTTGAATATGATCGGAATTACTACAACCATTATGTCACCAGGAAAAAAGAGCTAAAAACCACAGAAATATTGGTTCAGTAGTTTATTTCTGGACTTTGTCATGTGAGATTATAAATTCTCACTGGACTACAAGACTGTAGCTGTGTTTTCTGTTACATGCAGCCAAATGATTCCTCACCTGAGTGTGAGACAGTTCTGAAGTCACACAATCTGTAAGAGGCACAGATATATTGAGCTATTTACTTTTTACTCTTTACATAGCCATCTCACATCTATATAGTGATCAAAATTTTATAAAATACAAATTCTTCCTGTATGGATATACTAAGATAGAATTAAACTAATAAGGTATATATATTGATCATAAAGATGTTTACTTGGAAAACTGCATAGACCAAACAAAACATGTCTAGAAGCCAAATTCAATTTATGAGTTTTGATGCAAACAATGATATTTGAGGAGAGTTTTCAATATAATGAGATTTGACAAACATAAAAAGAAGAGTATTCCAGACTTAAAGGAAAGCAGGAAGAAATAGCATAGAGGTTGCGTTGGTTTGGGGATATTTTTGCAAGGGGAACCATGTATAATACAGGGCACATACTTTATATGATTATTTACAAGAGTCACCCAAAGAACAATGTACAAGAGTGCAGGAAATTTGTCCACACATTAAGACCAAGGAGTCCAGCTGAGGGACTGGATCTTGCCACAATGTCCTGCATGAGTCCAGCTGAATACCTAGAGTTCATAACAGTGCATCCCACGAATTCAGCTGGAGGCCCAGAGCCCACAACAACATCTCATACAGGCCTGTTTCACGGATCTGTGCTGGGAAGGCCCAAAGGTCAGTGGTGGAATCTGTGTTGTGTTGGTTGGTTTGGTTCCTGGCACAACAGAAAGTCTGTGCCAGGAGGATGAAGGACCTGTGCTAGCAGGCTGAGGGATCTGTACTGGAGCCAGGAAATGACACTCAGAAGAACCAGAGCTCCCCGGAAAAGTACCACAGTCATCCTCAGCAACAGTAAGGTCCCAAGCTCCTCCGATGATCAAGATGGCCAAGTTCCCATCGCCAACACAGTAAGTTTCTTCAGGAGATGGGCAGTGTACCATCTTCTCCTCTGGAGCCAGGAAGCGATGCTCAAAGTGAAGACCAGCACTCCTCTAAAGTGAACCAAAGCCGTTCTCAGTGCCGACGAGGTCCTGAGCTCCTTGTAGGATGACAATAGCCAAGTTCATCAGGAAAGCCGGCATGACAAGCTCCTCCAACAGAACCAACAGCTCCTTACAACTTCTACCAGCCCCAACAGCCTCTCTCAGCTCCCAACAGCCTTCCCCTTATTCTTCTCCAGTTCTGCCTCTTATGCTCTGACAACAGTCCCCAGGTGGGCCTCGCACATGCAGCACCAAGCTTACTCAGTTCAGCTGGGGGTTATAAATTGACCACCAGTTATCCATCCACTGCAGATATGGAGCTGGATATACATAGTTTTGTGTTTGAGCCTGAGTTTTTTCTGAAAAGTGGAGTCTTAGCCAAAGGCTCACAGATATGCCTTTTATTTTTAGATGTAATCCTGGGGAATGGGTGAAAGAGTCTGAAAAGAGTGAAAGAAGAATGGGAAAAAGCCAATACAAGGGTATATTATTAGATGGAACCCTACTATGAGGTAACAGGAGCTCAATCTTGCTAGATCCTCTGAGAAGCTGTAGAAAATGTAGGTCAAAGTTGCCCACCTGTGGGCTGGAATGTAAGAATGTTAGCCATCTGCCTCTGTCCTCCAGCAGTCCAGGGATATTCACTGAACTGTTAACTCCCTCATACTCTCAGGTATATGCACCTGCTAAAGTCAGAAGGATATCAACATCATTCTGAAGCACAGATTGCTAAATTACACCTTAAGAAAGCTGATCTCTGCACTGACAGCTGCAATAAAAGGTAGACCAACAAGATATAAGGTCAGGAGGAAAAGGTAGTCTGATGCACTGTAAGATTATTGAAGTGGAGGATATTAATATCTAGAAATGACAGTGGTTTAACAAGAAAAATGCCTGGAATTCTGTTAGTGGAGGGTTTAAATCTGAGGTCTCTGTCTCCTAAGGGAATATTCTTTTTTTTTTAATTTTAAAGAGAAAAAAAAATAAAATTTCAAAACAAGATAATAGGTGAATAACAATAATCAATACATTGCATATTATTTTCTTCAAAGTAGTTAATCAGAGTACAAGATATGGGCATAAAAAAATTCTCCAAACAGTATTAGCACAAAGCTTTCTTTTCAATGAACTAAGTAACTAGTAGCATAACTACCTTATATTTTTTTCCTTTTCTCTTTCTTCCTTTCCCTTTCCCCATCCTGGTTCTTTTTGCCTTTTGAACAATTTACCATTTTGTAATATGTATTATACATTTTGGACCTTATATGCTGTTTCAGCTCCTCACACCCACAGAGACAATACAAGCCTTACACATGTGCATCTGATTTATTTCATTTATGAGTATGGTCTCCAGTTGCATCCATTTATCTATAAAAGTCTCAAGTTCATCCTTCTTTATGGCTCAGTAGTACTCCATTGCACAAAACCACCATATCTTTTCTATCCATTCCTTGGTTGATGGGCATTTGGGTTGTTTCTAAGATTTAGCTATTGCAAATTATGCTGCTATAAACATGAGCACACATATATCACTGTGGTATGATGTTTTTAATTCTTCTGGGAAGATACCCAGAAAGGGAATAGCTAGGTTGAATGGGACCTCTAATCATAGCTTTTTGAGTAATCTCCATACTGATTTCCATAGTGGTTGCACAAGTCTGCATTCCCACCAACACTGGACAAGGGTTCCTTTTTTCCCACAGTCCCTCCAGTATTTGTTGTTGGTTGATTTCTTGATGATAGATATTCTTTCTGGAGTCAAATGGAATCTCAGTGTCTTAATTTGCATCTCTTGAATGACCAATGATGTTGAATATTTTTTCATATGTGCTACTGTCAAACGGGTTAAGAAGAATAAAGCATTAATGATTAGCAAAAGTTGTAATGCAAACTCACAGCAAAATTTTTTCATGTATTTATTTATGAATGAATATTTTTTTCATATATTTATTTGCCATTTGTATTTCTTCATCTGAGAAGTGTGTTTTCATCTCAGATGCCCATTTTTGGATTGAGTCTTTGACTTGGAGGGAGCCTGTTTTTTAAATTCTTTATACGTTCTAGATATAAGTCCTTTGTCTGAGGGACAACTGGCTATAACTGTTTCCCATTCTGTGCATTGTCTTTTCACTCTGTTAGTGATTTTGTTTGTGTGAAAGCTTTTTAATAAGGTAAGATTCCATTTGTTGATTCTTTGTAGTATAACATAGTGAAAATGGCCATACTTTCAAAATTGTTATATGGATTTAATTCAATTCCAGTCAAAATACCATTAGCATAGAACTAGAGATGACAGAACTAGAGAAAACATTCCTCAAATTCACTTGGAAGCAGAAAAGACCTAGAATAGCAAAAGCAATTCCAGGCAACAAGAGCAAGTCGTGGGGCATCACAATCCCTGACCTAAAAGTACACTTCAAAGCTACTGTGATAACATCACATGGTATTGGAAAAAAACAGACCTGCGGATCAGTGGAACAGAATAGGAGATGCAGACACAACTCCAAACACACTCAGCCGCCTCTGACGAAGAGGCCAAACATGTTCACTGGAAGGCAGACAGTCTCTTCAATAAATGGTGCTAGAAAAACTGGCTCTCCACATGCTGAAGACTAAAACCAGACCTATGCCTGTCACCATGTACTAAACTAAAGTCGAAATAGAGCAAAGATCTAAATTTGGAAACAGAAACACTAAATCTGTTGGGAAGGGAAATGGAAGGGAAAATAGGTAGAAATCTTGCAGACACAGGTGTAGGCAGACTTCTTGAACAAAACACATTCTTGAATGAAATGGAGAGGTTTGTATATATGAGTGTGAGCATGTTATTTTCTTAATGGGGAATCCTAAAGTTTCAGAGGGCTCAACTATCCAGAGCAGGCTGGAAACCCTTCCTCTGAGCAGTAAGCCAAGTAAAGGCAGAAATAAAAATTTGCTTTGAGCTTACATTTCAACTTTTGCTGATCACTAGTGCTTTATTCTTCTTAATCTAACAGATAGGAAGTCCAGTGTCAACAGTGCGCATTATGAGCTTATCTGTATGGGTTGGCACTAAAATAGCTAGTGGCCCTCTGGATTAATTACTCTCTGTGATCACACTGCTACTATTAAATATTACTTGTGGAGGGCTGATAATTTCCCATAGACTTCTATATATCCTATCATTTCATCCTGATGTGATTCCTGTGACAGTGAGTGATGAATTTGACACTCACTTTGATTGAACCAAACATAATATTCTCCTGTTAATGAAATGTATTCACATTTCCCTTTTTCCAGGGAGAAAATATGTCTATACCTCAAACTAATTGAAATTGGTTTTAAAATTTTGGGTATTGGAAACATCATAGCCCTTTTGAGCTGAGAATTACTGTAAGGAGTTTAGGAGCCCTGAGGTACATCCAAGTAATCTCCAATGCACGGACACATTTCTAAACTAGCATAGAAGTCAACATGGAAACTCCCCAAATTGCTTTCGACAGTCCCTTAGGAAGAAGCTCTGCTGAGAACACCAAGCACACACTCACTGGTGCATTGCAGTCTGTCTTCCATCCAGGTTGAAATCCCTTCTCCTCTTCAGTTGAACACATCCTCTTCCTGAGTTGCAAACTAGGTTGCCTTACAGGGAAATGGTGCCAATATTAAAACTCGCCTGAATGATTGAACTTTGACAAAGTTGTGTCATGTTTTACTAATACCTTGGCTGTAAAGAAAGTCACAAAGACTATGAGCCTACACTAGCAAGGACACACACGCAGAAGAAGACACCTGAGACGAACTGTGGGACAGGCACCTGCTCGCCGCATTTCCTGTCTCACCTGTGCTCTGGGACGTTCACTAACGGAAGAGAATGGTGAGGAGAAAGACCACTTTCATGTTGTTTCTTCTTTGCTGAGCTACATGAAATGCACATAAGTTACATGGCAGCGTGAGTAACCGCAGACAGAGTAAGCATATCGACAGCTCACGGTAGGCAGCGCGCTGCATGTCGTGCTAATTTATCCCACATAGCCACTCGAAAAGAGGCCCTGACCCTGCTCGTTCTACAGATGCGAAAGCCAAGGACAGAGAGGTGAGGGAACTGCATATGGCCCACACCTAGGAAGGGGAGGGTGGGCCCTGCATCAGGCAACATGCCAGAGAATATGCACTGAAGCCAGATTCTGGAGTGGGCAAGGGTGGGTGGGTAAAGGGGGAGAGGTGGTACTAAGAGGAAGACTTTGCTTTTCCAACAAAAAGATAGTGTAGATGCAGGGAGCACGTGAAGAAAATGAAGCCCAGACGAGTAGGAGGTGTTGAGTGTAACCACCTGCAAGATACAAAGGTGTAGAAAGATGAATAGTGGTTCCCTAATGACACCCACACCCCAGGCTCTGACGCCCACGAACACTATCCTAACAGAAGGGACATGCGGACATGGTTAAGCATCTTCAAAAAGGGAGATTATTTAAGATTATTCACATCAGCCTTCAAAGTAGTCACCATGGTTCTTCTATAAGGGAGCATGTTCAAAGGAAAATTTAAAATTGTGTCCAGGTGAGCAAGAAGTCGGGTGATTGAGCGAGGGAGCACAGGCAGCCCGCAAAGAGTAAAATCAATGCCAGCGAACCTCTCTACGAAACTGGCTTTTGACTTCACCAGTGAAACCGCTTTCAGAGTTCTGACCTTCAGAATTGCAGAAGAACAAATCAGACTCGTTTACAGCTGCTACAGAAAACTTGATAATGGAGGGCCTGTGCTATAATGTATTGGTTAAACACTTAGCTTAGGGGCCACTATTACACCCCAGACTATTCTGTATTACATTAACTTGAGAAGAAAGAAAATTTGTTTCTTTCATTTCTCCACAGTTTATTGGAGTATAGTTGACCAAAAAGTATATATTTGAGTTATACAATGATGTATTCTATAAAATAGTGCATATTTATTATATAATAGTATATATTAAAGGTTTTAAAATATATATTTATACAAATAAATATATAAAGTTACAAAATAAGTATGTAGTTAATTTTCTTAATTTTAAAAGTAAAAAAACAAAAACATATTAACAAACAGCCACTTACAAAGTAGCACAAGAATAGTACAATCAAAACAGAGTTACAGACAAGGTAACGGAATTAACAATGGTTGTTGTATTACATGTTGATAACTTCAAAGTGTTTACGAGGAAAATGCATACAGACATGCAAGACTGATCAAACAACTAATCATTAACTGTTCCTTACAATAAAGCGACATAAGTCAGTAGTACAACTATGTTAGCCGTCCTGCATATATGTACATACATACATACATAATTACCCCTTTCTTTCTTTTCTCTTCCCTGTCATCCCATTTCCTCTTTACTTTTGAGCAGTTTCCTTTCATATTTCCTAATTTATATTCACACTTTCAGGTTCTTACACTAGTGATACAATACATTGCTTGCACATGCACATCTGATTTATTCTACTTATGAGTATGGTCTCTAATTGTAACCATTTACTAATAAAATCCTCAAGTTTGCCTTTCTTTATAGCTGAGTAATATTCCATTATGTAAAAATGCCACAGTTTTTTTATCCAGTCCTCAGTGGATGGACATTTGGGTTGCTTCCACGATTTAGCTATTACAAATTGCACTGCTGTAGACATGGGTGCACATACATTGCAGTGATATGATGTTTTCAGATCTTCTGGGAAAATACCCAGAAGGGGAATAGTTGGGTTGAATGGGATCTCCAGACCTAGTTTGCTGAGGAATCTCCAAACAGATCTCCACAGTGGTTTCACCAGTCTGCATTCCCACCAGCAGTGGAGAAGAGTTCCTATTTCTCCACAGCCCCTCCAGCATTTGTTATTGGTTGATTTCTTAATGATAGCCATTCTTTATCGGGGTGAGATGAAATTCCAACATTGTTTTAATTTGCATTTCTCGAATGACTAATGATGTTGAACATTTTCTCATGTATTTATTTGCCATTTTTATTTCTTTATCTAAGAAGTGTGCATTCGCCTCAGATGCCCATTTTAGGACTAGGTCTTTGAATTTGGGGAGGTTCATGTTTTTTAATTGTTTATATGTTCTAGATAAAAGACCTTTGTCTGAGGGACAGTCAACTAGGATTTTTTCCCAATTTGTGCCTTTTCTTTTTACTCTGATGGTGATTTCTCTAGATATGCAAAAACTTTTCAGTAAGATGAGGTCCCAGTTGTTGATTCTTTGAAGTATTTCCCTTGTGGTTTGATTTTTGTTCATGAACTCTCTGCCTACTCCTACATCTTCAAGATTTTTACCTACTTTCTCTTCCAATAGATTTAGTATTTCTGTTTTAATGTTGAGATCTGTGATCCATTTTGATGCAGTTAAGTTTAGATTTTGTACATATATATGTGAAATGATTTTTATTTGTCAAGTTTATTAACATAGTCATTGCCTCACATATTTAAATTTTGAGTGTATGTATTAAGAACACAAGATCTACGGCATTAGCAAATCTCAACACAATATTTGAAAGTTATTAATGAGACATGCTGGTGCACACCTATAATCCCAGTGCTTGGGAAGCTGAGACAGGAGGATCACCACAAGTTATGGGGCCAGCCTGGGCTACACAGTGAGTTCCAGACTGGCCTGAATTGCATAGTAATACCTTGTATCAAAAACAAACAAAGTTATTACTAATGTAGTCATGTTGTACAATGAGATTCCAGAACTAATTCATCCAAAACATTGTACCATTTGACCAACATCTCAGAATATTTCTCACTCCCAGCCCCTGACAACCACAATTTTACTCCCTTCTTATATGAGTTCAACCAATTTTTAGCTTCCACATATGAGGGAGATTACATACTATTTGCCTAACTTTATCTGGTTTATTTTACTTTATATTCTCCAAATGTGCCTGTGGTGTCACAAATGAGTGAAGTTTTTCTAAGTTTCAAAGCTCAGTGTGTGTGTGTGTGTGTGTGATCCCACTCAGTGTGTATGTGTGTGTGTGTGTGTGTGTGTGTGTGTGTATTGTATCACACTGTCCTTATCTGTTCATTCACTGACAGACACTTAGGGAGGGGGGTTGCAAGGAGATGAAAAAAAAGGAACAGAACGTAGCATGTACACCCACCCACTCCCCCAATGATTGTAAACTACAGGTACTGCACACACGTGCTACTAAAATGTATAGAAGTTTAACACAAGGAAAAGGGTTAAGTTGTGTAAATCAGTGTAAAGGCTTTGGGTTCAATCTCCAGTACCACCCAAAAACAAAAGTAACAATACATCTGATGCTTTATTATTTCAGAAAATCAGGGGTAGCTATTCTATTTGCAGACAGTGTGAACTTCAAGCCAAGACTGATCAAAAGAAAGGACACTATGTACTTGTTAAGGGAAAACTACAAGAAGAGGAGATAACAATCAAATATATATGCACCAAATACAGTGGCATGCACCTATATAAAACAAATATTAATGGACATGAAAAATTAAAGAAGCACTAACACAACTGCAGTGGGGGAACCTTAATACCCCAGTGTAACAAAAAGATCAACTAGACAATAAATCAGCAAAGAAATATCAGAACTGAACCAAACCTATGAACAAATAGACTTAGTAGATGTCTACAGAGTGTTCCACCCCACATCAGAGTACACATTCTTCTCAGTGATATATGAGATATTCTCCAAAATAGACCACATACTAGCTCATAGAATATGCTTAAATAAATGTAAATGAACTGAAATGATCCCATGCATAGTATCTGAAAATAGCACAATGAAATTGAAATCAGTGGCAAAAGAAACCACAAAAACTCCATAAACACATGGAAATTAAATAACATCCTACTGAACAACCAATGGGTCACAGATGAAATTGAAGAAGAAATTAAACAGTATCTAAAATTAAATGTTAATGCCAATAAAACATATTGGAACTTATGGGATACAGTGAAAGCAGTTATAAGAGGAAGATTGCTAGTGGTGAACTCTCACACCAGGAAAACTGAAAGAGCAAATATAAACAACCTAAAGTTGAACCTCAAACTTCTAAAAAAGGAAGAACAAATCAAGCCCAAAGTTTGTACAAGGGAGGAAATTATGAAAGACAGCAGAAATTAATGCAATTGAGACTAAGAATACAATACAAAAAATGAATAGGAGAGTTGGTTCTTTGAAAGATTAAATAAAAATGACAAACCCTTAGCCAACCTTGTCAAAATGGAAAGAAAAGACTCAAATTCATGTAATTAGGAATAAGAAAGGTGAAATCACAACCAGTTCTGTGGAAATCCAGAAGGTCATTAATGCCTACTTTGATAACTTTAATAAGATATAAAACACAGGAGAAGCAGACAGATTCCTAGGTACATATGAATTACCCAATATCAGTCAACAAAATTGAAAATGTAATGAAAGACTTACCTGATGGATTCACTGCTGAATTCTACCCAAAACTTAGAGAAGATCTAATGACATTACTTGTCCAATTCTTCAGTGAAATTGAATTTGAAAGAAAGAGATAATCCCAAAGTTATTCCTGGAGGCAAGTATTATCCTGATACCAAAACCAGAGAAGGACCCAACAAAAAAAAAGAACTATGGGCCAATCTCCCTAATGAACATAGATACAGTAATCCTCAATAAGATGCTGGCACACCAAATGCAGCAAATTGTCAAGAAGATTATATACCATGACCAAGTAGGATTTATCCCAGGGATACGAGGATGGTTCAACATAACCAAATCAGTAAATGTAATATACCATATTAACAGAACCAAAGACAAAAACTGTATAAGCATCTCAACAGATGCAGAAAAAGCATTTGACAAAGTTTAATGCCCATTCATGATAAACAAAAAACCCCCAAAACCCTACATAAAATTAAAATAGATGGTCTTTACCTCAATCTAATAAAAAGCCATCTACGACAAACCAAGAACCAACATCATACTCAATAGTCAAAACCAAAAAGCTTTCTCTCTAAAATCAGGAGTAAGGATGATCACTATCACCACTTCTATTTGATATACTTCTGGAAACATTAGTTAGGGCAATTAAACAAGAGAAAAAAATAAAAGAATAAGGATGGGAAAGAAAGAAGTTAAATTATCTTTATTTGCAGATGACATGATACTCTACATAGAAGATCCCAAACACTCCACCAAAAGACTCCTAGATTTAATAACCAGATTCAGTCCCATTGCTAAATACAAAGTCAGCACTCAAAAATCAATAGCATTCCTATACACAAATAACAAACTTGCTGAGATAGAAATTAGGGAACCCACACCTTTCACAATAGCATTGAAAAAAATGAAGTGCCTGGAAATCAATCTAACAAAGAGGTAAAACATCTTTACATTGGAAACTACAGTACCCTGAAAAAGGAGATTGAAGAGGGCATCAGAAAATGGAAAGATATCCCTTGCTCATGGGTAAGAAGAATCAACATAGTAAAACTAGTCATACTTCCCAAATTGTTAATTTGACCCTAGTGAAAATACCATGAGCATACCTCACAGAACTAGAGAAAACATTTCTAACTTTCTTTTGGAACCAGAAGAGACCTAGACTAGCAAAAGCAATTCTGGATAACAAAGGCAAAGCAGGGCATCACAATCTCTGACTTGAAATTGTACCACAGTGCTACCATGATTTTTAAAAAGTGTGGTACTGGTATAAAAAAAAAAAAACAAAAAAAGAAAACACAAACAGACCTGAGGATCAATGGAACAGATTAAAAGAGGCAGAAACAACTTCAAACACCGCAACCATCTTTGACAAAGGGGCCAAACATTTGCTGAACAAAAGATAGCCTCTTTAATAAATGCTGGAAAAACTGGCTTTCCTCATGCCAAAATTAAAACTAGACCCGTGTATATCACCATGCACTAAACTTAAAGGAAACTGAATCAAATATCTAAGTATTAAAACAGAAACACTAAATCTCTGGAAGAGAGACTAGGTAGAACTCTTGAAGACACAGATGTAGGCAAACACTTCATGAACAAACCCCTCACTGCACAGAACATACTACAAAGAATCAACAACTGGGATTTCATCTCATTGAAAAGCTTTTGAGGGCTGGGGATATAGCTCAGCGGCACAAATGCCTGCCTGGCAAGTGCATGGTCCTGAGTTCGAATCCCCATACCAAAATAATCTTTTGAACAGCAAAAGAAATCACCAAGAGTGAAAAGACAACCCACAGAGTGTGAAAATTTTCATGTAGTTTGTTTTCAAGGGACTAATGAAGTTGTTTTTCTAGAACTTATGAAGAATTAAAAAAAATCAGATGCCTTCCCAAATTGAAGGACCCAATCTAAAATCAGGCATCTAAAATGACTAGACACGACATGTTTCCTTTGTTGTGAGCAGGGGCAGAGATTGCTGGCTCTCTGGGACGCCGGCACCGGAGTGTACTCTGCGCCGTCAGCTGCTTCTAGCCCTAGCCGAGAGGTACCCGGGGGGTGACAGCTCCGCACTGGACACAAGGTGTGGTCATTAAAACACAAATACTGAGGATCCGAGGAAGATGGCGACCAGGTGAGCAGCAAGGGAGCGAACCTCCTTAATAAACACCACCAGCTCGAGACAGACTTGGCGAGCGTGAATGCCGGGACCTCGACTGGGAAGTTTAAACTGGGCGTATTTCTCTGAGATGCCGGGGGAGATGTGGTAGGGCGGACCAGGCTGCCGGGGCGAGACGTGGGAAAGCCCCAGACGCTG